>JAHBMJ010002205.1:54956-105286 GCA_018398765.1 Chromera velia | reverse complement strand
GCAGTCCCTCTTCGCCATCATCATCTCCCAGAACTGACCAGGGGAGTTGCTGCCGCCTGGGAAACGACAAGCGACACCCACGACAGCCACCCCTGCCTCTTCCCCGAACAACGACGAGTTTCCAAGAACGCCCCTGACACCGCTTGTCGTGACCCCCACCCCTTCACGGCCCTTGCTGGCTGCTGAGTCAATCTGCTTACAAAGGAAGCCGACCATGTCCGTCAGAGTGGGGTAGTTAAAGAGTGCCGTGGCTGGGAGGCGCACCCCCAGCCTTGCCGACAGATCGTTGCGGAACTCGACAGCCCCCAGAGAGTCAATGCCGACCTCTCGGAGAGGGGCGTCCATCGGGGGGGCATCGGAGGAGGAGGAGCCTCCGAGTACCTTCACTGCCGCGTCTACGGCGACCGACGTCACGTGCTCCTTCAGCTGCTGGTGGGAAGTTGACTCCAACAGCTGCTGCAATTGCGGGGACAGTTTGGAGCGCTCTTCAGCCTTCTGCACCTGGGAAAAGAAGGGGGGAGTGTCATCGTACTTCTGCATGAACGCGTTCCAGAGGATGGACGCACACCCAACGACAGGAGGCCACGACTCCTCTTCTGCGAGGGTCGACACAGATGCCCTCATAGCGTCTCCCAACACTCGGAGGCCCACCTCATTGGAGAGACCCCGATATCCGAACAGTCGTAGCTGAGCCATCCCACCCTCTGCAAGAGCCATCCCCTGTTCTTCCCATGGACCCCACTGAATGCTGACAGCCCGCAGCCCCTGCCTGACTCTGAACGTCGCCAGGGCATCAACAGACGCGTTGGCAGCTGAATAGGCGGCACGGCCCTGAGCACCAAAAAGTGCTGAGACGGAGGAGAAGAGCACGAACGTTTCCAGTCGCTCCTCCAGACCAAGACGGCCGAGCGCCTCGTGAAGATTCCAGGCACCACCTGCCTGCAGGCAGAAACGGAGAAGGCTCAACAATAGACACACTGCCGCTGACACCAGCGATCGTTCAGAGATAAAACGGATTGAGGAGAAGGAAAAACTTCTTGGAACCCCGAAATGGAGCACAGAAGAGTTGCAATGCCAAACTAAGGGACCATCTATAAAGCTCAGCAATGAGCACTGTGCCAGTCCCACGAGCGATGGTTCAGTGAAATGCTGAGTGAGGGCAAAGAACAACAACCAGAAATACTCAGAAGGCACGCGAAAGAACGCCATTGAAGCCGACAAAAACATGGGATAAAAACAAAAAGACAGATAGCCCCACAGATGCAGCGAATGCCAAGCACAATTCTTGCTTAAAGACTACAGCAGTCAGCAGTAAAGACTCGAACATAGCACCTTCTCTAGAAAAGGGCGGAGGGGAACGCAACTTCTGAACCGACCTTCGCTGCGTAAACTCTGTTGAGACCCTCAAGCGTCTGGTGCTTGATCGAGGAGGCCTCTGTGGCGCCTGCCAGGTGAATGAGGCCGAAGCGTCCGTTGCCCGCGACGCTCTGCAGAAGGCTCTCGCACTGTTCAGGCACCGACACGTCACACGACCTGAACTCCACCTCCACAGTGCCCTCCACCGCCGCCCGATGAAGTCGGACCATCTCGGGTTTCTTCACCGTCTCGGCGTCAGGCGCCGACCGACGGGACACCAGAATGATCCTCTTGGCGCCCTCATCCAGCAGCCAGTTGGCAACCACCAGCCCCAGACCTCCCAGCCCCCCTGTGATGATGTACGTGCACCCATCTGACTGGGAAGGAGTTTCGATGCAGCTGGGGAAGGCGACCACCACCTTCCCGATGTGAGCAGCCCTCTGCAAAAAGCGGAAGGCCGCAATGCCATCCGACTCCGCATCCGACGATGTCGCGTCGAACACGCGCATCGGCAGCCCCTGCATCTCTCCGGCTTCAACCAGACCCGTGATGCGATCCATCATGGCTGCAAACCATGCAGGCGTCTCGGTGAACATCACGTCCACCGCGATGGTCTCGTACTGCACGTCTGGCCGCAGCTCGTGCATCTTCTCATGGCTCCAGATCTTGCGCTTGCCGATCTCCATGAAACGCCCACCCTCACCCAGCAGACGCAAAGACGCATCGATGAACTCGTCGCTGAGAGAGTTCAGCACCACGTCCAGCTTCTGGCCCTGGAGAAACGACGTCATGTCGGACTCGAACCTCTCTGCGTCTCGCGAGCTCGTCACGTACTCAACCCCCAGCGACCTCACAAACGCCGCCTTCTCCTCACTACCCACCGTGACGAACACACTCGCCCCTGCGACCTTGCAGAACTGCACCGCCGTCAGACCCACACCCCCTGACGCCGCATGGATCAGCACGCGGTCGCCCCTCTTCACCTTCGCGAGGTCTCGAAGCGCGTATTCGACCGTCGCTGCCACCACCGGGAGAGTCGACGCCTCCTCGAACGTCAGCCTGCGCGGCTTCTTCGCCACAAGCTGCTGACGCGTGACGGCAAAAGTCCTCAGGCCCCCGACTGCGACGCCAAACACGTCATCTCCCACCCGCACACGCGTCACTCCTGACCCCACGCGCGTCACTGTGCCTGCGAACTCGGTTCCTGGCAGACCTGCAGCAAAGGGTGGAAGGGAAGGCAGAAGAGTGATTCACTCAACACAGACACAGAGTGGGGAAGTGAAGGAGGAAAGAAGACGACAAAAAATCGAGCTGGAAGGAGAGAAGACCAGTTCAGAAGAGGGCGGGACAGAGAGGACAGGAAGTGCAGTCGGGGGAGAGGCTGGAGGGAAGACAGAGAAGGGAAGAGAAGAGAGAGAATAGAAGAACAGAGCACAACAAAGAGAAAGGGAAAGAGAAGGAGAAAGAGGAAGAGAAAGAAAGGCCGTTGACGGACCGGGATCGCCGGGATACAGTCCCATCACGTTCAGCACGTCACGGAAGTTCAGACCCACTGCGCGCACCCGCACCTCCACCAGGTCCCTCCCGAGGTCTGACTGCCTCAGCTTCTCGAGGGCCTGTGGTCTCGCCTTCAGGTTCGACACCGCGCCTCTCTCTGCCATGTGCACTTCGATCGCCCCTCTGCACGCCATCTCGCTCTTTCTCAGCCGTGCCACCAGCAGCTCCCCTCCCCTCACCGCGACTTCGTCCTCGAAGTTCAACGACTGTGCTGTCTCGGAAGACCGAACGTCAATCAGACGCACAAGCTCTGCCACGGCCTCGGGGACAGGCAGGGCAGGGTCCAGGTCGGCAGACCCCAACTGAACCCGGGAAGACCGGAGGTCGATTCCAGCCGCTCTCGCCAGGCCCAAAAGACCTGCGTGGACAGAAGCTGCTGCCTGGTTGGTCTTTGCATCGACACCAGTGATGCCAACTCCCCCAACTGTCAGCAACCGCACAAAGGGGCGGAGGGTTCCCTTCGGCCACTTCTCGGAGGAGACTGCCTGGAGGATGCGAATGGCCTCCCACGCAACAGCGGTCGCATTTGCTTGCGATGCGCGCTCCTCAAGTGAGCCGAGGAAGAACACCCCTGTCCACTCAGAGTCTCTGAGGAGATGAAGGAGGGTCTCACCCTCAGGGACCTCACCGGTCTGCACGACCTGGGAGGTCGGGTGGAGACGGGCAATCTCTGCCGCATGCTTGGGGGGGGCATCGAGGAACAGGAATTTGGAGCTGGAACGCTCTTCTCCGGGGCTTGTGACTGGAAGTGCAGCAGCAGGCTGCCACTTCACTTCCCACAACAGCTCGCGCGGAATGCGCGCGGGTGCAGACAGGTCGAGGGGCCTCGCGTGAACTCCTGAGAGCTCACCAACGACGCGCCCGGTCGCAGTGAAGAGACGGACGTTGAAGCTGGAAGAGGAACTGGACCTGCTCACTGCTTCAACGTGCGCCCAAAGGTCTGAGCCCTGCTCCTCATCGATTGCTGAGATCAAGGCTCTCTCCACAGCCACAGGCACAATTACACCGTCATTCCCCTGGATGGACAGAAGAGACAGGCCTGCCTGCAGTGCGCCTTCCAGCAAAGCAGGGTGCAATCGGAACGAGCGGTCAATGACATTGTGTCGCACTTTCCTCTTCCCCTCTCCAAGCTCGTCTGACTGGGGGTCGAGACTGAGCCGTGCGAGGGCCGCGGAGCCGTCCGCGTTCTTCCACAGCTGCTGCATCGTCTGGAACCGTCTCCCAAAGGAGAGGCCGGCCTGCTCCCATTTGTCGTAAAGGGACTGCACGCTCTCTTCGACTCTGCAGGCCTCCCTCAGCCCCCGCAGGGCGTCACTCGCCATGGTCTCAAACGACCTGTGGCCTGATTGAATCGCGAAGGACGAGCACCGAGCGTGGACCTCTGTATCTGATTCCTCCCGTCCCGCCACCCAAGGGCCAGAGGAAGAGAGAGTCACCCCGCCGCCACAGCTGACAGAAACCGAGACCTGAGGACGCTGATCCGACTCCACGAGAGGAGGGATGATCATGGGGTTCTGGATCTCAAAATCCTCTAGCACGACGACCTCTCTCTCTCTGTTTGCGCTCTTCTCATGGAGTGCGGCAGCACCAAAGTGCCATTTGTGGAAAGGCTCCGGTACCTTGTTCCTGCATGGCAGAAAGACACGGACACGCACGCTCTTGCAAGCACACAAAGGGAGAAACGACAGGCACACGCACACTCTTCCAAGCACACAAAGGGGGAAACGGCAGGCACACGCACACTCTTGCAAACACACAATTGAAGGGAGAAACGGCAGGCACACACACACTCTTGCAAGCACACAATTGAAGGGAGAAACGGCAGGCACACACACACTCTTGCAAGCACACAATTGAAGGGAGAAACGGCAGGCACACACACACACACTCTTCCAGACACACAAAGGGAGAAACGGCAGGCACATACACACTCTTGCAAACACACAAAGGGAGAAACGACAGGCACACACACACTCTTGCAAGCACACAATTGAAGGGAGAAACGACAGGCAGACACACACTCTTGCAAACACACAATTGAAGAGAGAAACGGCAGGCACACACACACTCTTGCAGACACACAATTGAAGGGAGAAACGGCAGGCAGACACACACTCTTGCAAACACACAATTGAAGGGAGAAACGGCAGGCACGCGCACTCTTGATGGACACTACATATCGTCATTCGTTTCGAACAGCAGTCTGTTGAGCAAGAGAAGCGTGACGGCAATGACGGCCCATGCGTTGCGTGTTTCTTCTCTCTCTGACTTTCCTTCCGTCTACTCCTGTACTCACCTCGCACTTTCCGTATGCGTTCTGGAGCCTCCCTCCTTCACCTGGTCCGCTACGCTCACACACACCGCCAGCGTCTCCAGCATCAACGAGCCCGGCATGAGAGCTCTACCGAATCCTTTGTGTTCCTCGATCAGCTGGTGCACTTCCCTTCGCAGCACACTCTCGAACGCACACACACCCTGCCCATCGTCAACCAAGCGGCCGACCAACGGGTGCGACACTGGGGCAAAGGGGAAAGACGAGTGGTCCCACTCTACACAGGGCCGCTTCTTTGCTTCGGGCCCTGCCACAGGAATAACAGCGTCCCCCTCCTCCACCACCACGTGAGCGTTCGCACCCCCGAACCCGAACGACGACACAGCCCCGATCAGCTTCCCTCTCCTCTCTCCACCTGCAGTACGCCCAACACCGATCTCCACCGCCTCTGAGGGCATCACCACGGGGAAGCCGTCGATGTCCAGGTGCGGGTTCAGCTTCTTCAGGTGAAGGTTCGGGGGGGCAGTGCGGTGCTGCAGGACGAGAACCAGCTTGATGAACCCAGCGATGCCCGCCGCACCCTCCAGGTGACCCATGTTCGTCTTCACCACACCCAATACCAGAGGGTTGTTCTCACCTCTTCCCTCCCCATACACGGCCTTCAGAGCGCCGACCTCGATCGGGTCACCCAGCGCCGTCCCCGTCCCGTGAGCCTCCACAAAGCACACCTCGGAGGCACTCACACCGCCGTCGGCAAGAGCGGAGCGGATCACATCCTGCTGAGAGAGGCCGTTCGGGGCCGTCAGCGATGCAGACCGCCCGTCGTGATTCACTGCTGACCCCCGCACAATCGCAAACACCGGTTTCTCCTGTGCCCGCGCATCTGCCAGGCGCTGCAGCACGACCGCCCCCACTCCCTCTCCACGGGCATACCCGTTGGCAGACTCATCGAAGGTCTTGCACCGCCCGTCAGCCGACAGCATGCGGGCTTTGCAGAAGTTGATGAACAAAAAGGGGGACAGCATCAGATTCACACCCCCGACCAGCGAGAGGGCAGAGCCGCCGGCCCTCACACTGGACACACCGGCATCCAGAGCCACGAGCGCAGATGAACACGCGGTGTCGAGAGTGACGGAGGGACCCTTCAGGCCGAATGCGTACGAGGTGCGATTTGCCAGAAGAGCCGAGACAGTGCCAGTGCCAACCAGAGCACTGCTCCTGTTCTCCACATCCATCGAGTGCCAGTCGGCATAGCTGGTACCGACAAACACACTGCTGGCTGAGCCCGACAGCGTCTCCCTCGTCTGCCCCGCATGACAGAAGGCCTCGTACCCCACCTCCAGCATGTGGCGCTGCTGGGGATCCATGAAGCCGGCCTCTGCAGCGGAGATGGAGAAGAAGCCGTTGTCGAACAGCTCGATGCCCTCGATGAACGCTGCCTCTCGCACGTACGTCTTTCCGGTCGCATCGGGGTCGGGGTCAAAGAGGGCCTCGTTGTTCCAGCGGTTCAGCGGGACCTCCGACATGCAGTCCCTCTTCGCCATCATCATCTCCCAGAACTGATTAGGGGAGTTGCTGCCTCCTGGGAAACGACAAGCGACACCCACGACAGCCACGCCGGCATCCCCTGTCTCTCCCTGAGCAGACAGAGACGCTCGCGCCCCCCCACTACAAAGGGGACGATCACCAGATGTCGACAGGTGCTGGGCAAGCCAGGCCGCGAGCTCTTCAATCGTGGGGTGATCGAAGAGAATGGTGACAGGAAGGTCGATCCCCCCCAGGTTGGAGAAAAGCCGATTGCGGAACTCCACGGCCCCGAGGGAGTCAAGGCCGAGGTCCAAAAGCGGCACGTCTGTCGGGGTGCTCTCGGCAGGGGTGCCAAGGACAAACGCTGCGGCTTCTACAGCCACCGCTTTCACCTCTGTCTTGAGCTTCGAGGGCACCAGATTTGGGAGCACCCCTTGCGTCCCGTCAGTTGCGGCAGTCAGGCCACTCTCCTCCGAGCCACCATCACCTGCGAGCGACACGGATGACACGGTAGAAAGGGACCGTTTGAGAGACGCACGGTCAAGCTTCCCTGTGGATGTGCGAGGCAATTGGTCGATCACGGAAATCACCGAGGGAATGGAGTGGCCTGGAAGCACTCCCCTCAGGGCGGCGCGCACCGTCGACGACTGCAGCCCGGGGCGGGATGTCACGACTGCAGCGGCAAGGGTACCCCCGACCTCCATGACGGAAGCTGCGGAAACAAACTCCAGATCTCTCAGAGTTTTTTCAACAACTGCAGTCTCCACGTACTGCCCCCTCACTCGCACCCTTCCGTCTGCCCGGCCGTGCACAGTCAGACAGCCCCCCTCCCCCCAGGCTGCCATGTCATCCGTGCAGAAGAGAGTCTGGGCACCCTCTTCGCTCAGCAGGTCTAAAGTCTTCTCGCAGAATTTTGTCACATTGCGCTCTGCGTTGTTCACATACCCCCGAGTAACCGTGGGCCCCGACGCCCACAGGATGCCCTTGCAAGAGGGCGGGAGAAGGCTGCCGAACTTGTCGAGAACAAAGAGACGGATGTTACTCATCGGTCGACCGAGGGGAAGCGGCTCTTCTGCACGCTTCACTCTTGTCTGTGCCGTGAATCCAATCTCCGTCATGCCCCAGCTGTTGATCACGGGGACCGATTCACCCGCAGCAGATAAAATAGTGGACACGTCCGATGATCGTCCGGGCTCCCCCCCGAAAACGATCAGACGCAGATTTCTGTACGACACACCCGCACGCGCAAGCGTAGCGAGCATGGACGGAATGCCCCAAAAGAGCGTCACCCCATGTTCCTTCATCTGCTCTTCTAGACGTGGGGGGCTCTGCACAATGCTTTTCGGGCACACAGAGACCCGGAGACCCGCCATCAACGCGAGCACCGACTGGGCAAACCCCAAAATCCACCGACAATTGGCCTGCCACAGAATGGCCTCCTGACCCCCGTACGTCTCTGTCACAAGCCCTGCATAGCTGTTCATCAGGTTTTTGTGGGAGAGACTCACACCACTCGGGTTGCCGGTGGATCCTGATGTGAAGATGACCAGAGCCTCCGAGGATCCTGACACGGCCCCGGAAGGCAGTTTTGCGTCGGGAGCATCGAGGGGGGCAAGCAAGGTGTCAAGAGACACTGTGGAGACGGACGAGACAGGAGACGGCTCGTCTGTCAGTGAGACGCAGACTCTACAGCCAGCGGCAGAGAGAATGTAGGCCTTGGCATCGTCAGTGTCGGCAGGGTCCAGGGCCACACACGCGGCCCCTGCGGCCATCACACCGACCATCACTGCAGGAAAGATCGGGTCGTGTCCGACAGACACAGCCACCCTGTCTCCAGGCACAACGCCGCAGTCTCGTTGCAGGCGTTGGGCAATGGAGAGGGCCGAGGCCCTCAGAAATCCCATCGAGAGAGGGGGACGGGAGGAGCCGAGGGGGGGCAGCACGCGGATCCGGTCAGGGGCCTCGCTGCAGTCAGTTGAACGAGGAATTGTGCATGGAGCATGTGCGTGTCTGTCTATCTGCTTGTCCGTCTGTCTCCGAAAAAAGCAAGGGTCGGCGAAGCACGAAATCATTTATCAGTGTCTCTCTGCGTGTCTGTTCGGTTGTCTGTTTGTGTGTCTTTCTTTCCTTCATTCTTTCTTTCTTTTTTTCTTTCTTTCTTTCTTTCTTTCTCTCTGTGTATATCTATCTATCTATCTATCTATCTATCTATCTCTATCTGTCTCTATCTGTCTATCACTCTTTCTTTCTCTCTGACTGACTCTCTGTCTATCTAGCGCAGGAAAGGAAAAAGAAGACATATGTCTTGTTTGCATGTCTGCCCGTACGTACGCAAGCATACACAGACAGACCCACGTACCTGCATCGATTGAAGAAGGTCTCATGAAGAGTTTCGGCTCCGGGAGGGAACACCTCCTTTGGCGGGCAGGGGACGCCACCGGCCCACTGGAGAAGGAGGGCCCGGTCTGAGGAGGACACAAGAGGGAAGGATCCAACAGGGAGGCTGAGGGGGTCCCCCTCAGAGGCAGACACGGCCTCGAGGAAAGACTCGAAACACCGTGCAAGCACCTCTGTATCAATCCACGATCCCGTCACTGTACGCACCCCCAGCCCCTCCACCCGGGCTCCGTCCCCATGAGCAACCAGGCAGATGGGGGGCCCGTCTCCTTCCAATGCGGCTGCGTCTGCCGCTGCACAGATCCATAAAGACATGCACCGACACAAAGACTTGAGCAACCATGGAGAGATAAGGGAAAGGTACTGATAGGCAGCGAGGCAGAAGGGTTCTCAGGAAGCTGGAAAGGGGTTCACAGAGAATCAAACAGACAGACTCTGTCTGGGAATATGAGCCATTCAGTGAGCTTCGGAAAGGGCAGGCTAAAGGTCAGTGGGCACAAACAGGAGAGCAGGGCGATAGGCAGGCAGGTAGGCAGGTAGGTAGCGGAATTGCGCCGAGGCCGTGGGGGAAGGGGGACAGTTGGGACAGAGTGAGAAGGAAGACTGCGAGACGGCTGGAGGAGACGGGTTAAGGAAACGCCTCCCTTGTGTAGGAACTGACCCTCTGTAGTCACATACAGAGAAGCCAGGCAGTCGTCCACGACAGCAATTGCAGGAGAATCCGTTTCCCGTGCAGCCTCGAGGCTTGAGGTGACACGGGAACAGAGATCCTTAAACGTCGGGTTGCTTGAGACGTCAAGACGGACGACGATGAAGCCCCCCTCAGATTTCTGAAAAACCTTGATTGCGACATCGTCCGAAAGGCCCACTCTCGCAAGGACCACTGCTGCTGATGCCGCGATCTCCGGGAGAGACAGCGACTCACGGAGATTCACCTCCACTGTCATGAGAGCTCAGACGGAGGCAACTCAATTCTCTCTTCCTTTCCGCTAAGGACAAGGACAGTCACTCTATGTAGAAGATACTGTACAACAAAGGCATACTCCTGGTCTCAAGGTAAGGAAGCACCAAGCATAAAGTGCATGATGATCGAACAAGCAGCTGTCATCAGCCTCAGTGACATCAGGTTGCCAATAAAGGTCATTCATCATCCTCCGCTCAAGGAGATGGCCGTCTCGTGAATTCGGCTCGCGTCCTCTCTTGTCAGCTAGAGCTATAGGCCGGGGCTGTGCGCGGGTGCCGGGGCCGCGGTTGGGGGGCCGGGTCCGCCCGGACTGCTTCAAGCATCTTCAAGCTTCTGAAGAGATCATCGCATTCAACATGTTTCAGCAATGATTCAACAGACGTCAACAACCACCTGCAATTCAATTGACAGTGGATCCCGACCATATAGAGCACTGACGAACCGCCTCTGGCACGTAGGTGTGTGGTGCCCACGCCTGCACTTGCATTGGCGCGCTTTCGTGAGCCCCACCTTCCGTTGCTCCCGCCTACTCTCAAGTAGTGGTGTGTGTGTTCTGACAGGATCCTGCGACGTCATCCTTCTCTCAGGGGGGGGGGAGCCTGGCTGTCTTCCGGTCTTCGGGCTTGTGTGGGCTTTTGACCATTTTGTTTCCTGAGGGAGTGGATAACGATGGGTGAGTCTTTGCACCCCTTTTTTCCTTCCTTTCCTCTCTGTTGCTTAAGAATCTTGTGGCTTCACTAAATTTTTGTGTGGATTTCCTCCTTTTCTCATTGCAGATGTCCTTCTACCGCTCTTGTGGTGCTTTCTCTTGTTGGTGTGTGCCCGCATTCCTTTGTCTGTCGACGCCGCACTCTGTCTGTCTGCGGAGACGTCCCTCCACCACATAGTGCACGAGAGCAGAAAACTGTTCAAATGGGATCACGTGGCGGCACAGAAGGCAAAGCAAAACAAACCCGGGCCTCGGGAGGTGCTCCCTCTGTCCCTTCCCAGGAAGAAAGAGGTCAGTGCACTGCAAATGTCGCCTCTTCACCCCCATACACACACTCACAAGTGAATCTCCGTCTCCACAAGGCTCAGTCTGAATATCTCTCTCCATTCGTCCTTCGGGTTTCCCTTCGGCCATGAGAAAAATTTCCCTCTCTATTTGGTGTCAGGAGGACCTGAAAACAGTGAGAGGGAGGTGCATACTTACAATGCTGATTTCGTCTCTCCCTCGAACCTGTGCGCACGTGCAGGTAGACTCTCTGAGCTACTCTCTGCTGGCCCAAGAGGACGAGACGGGGTGTCCTTTGAAGGCGAACAGAGCAGCTCAGGAGGAAGGGGAGGAGAAAAAAGGAGGGCAGGCGTGGTGGGCCCCTGGGGCATCTCAGGGCCGGGGCAGTCAACGGAGACGGCAGGACCCGTGCGTGGGGAAGGGGGGCGTCTCCTCTCTGTCAGAAGCTCCGGACATCAGTGAGGTCAGGAAGGGAAGGGACCGGAAGGGAAGGAAAGAAGGCTGTGATAGAGCCGTTGTGTGCACGTTTCTATGCACTCCTTTTTGTGTTTCTCAGCGGAAAGGATTCCGTCTGGCTGCTCGGCAACCCCACCCCTCTGAGCCTAGTATGCCATGCTCCCTCTTGTCTGCCCATCTCTTGTTGCTCTACTGCTTTTGCTCTACCTCGTTTGCCCTCAGTACTTCTATTGTGCATATTCTCCTCAAGGTGAATAAAGAGAACACGAGAGTCAAAGACTGATAGAGTATGTCTACCTGTCCGCCATTGCCACGTCCCCAGCCTTTTTTAATTCGGACCCACTGTTTCGCAGATTGCTTTTAAGGAATTCATGAGGTCCCTCAGTTTCCAAACTGTCAGCAATCTTGGACATGCACAGAGAGAGAAAGACCCACTGGAGTTAACTACTTACATGACTTGCACGCATGAAAGTTCTGAAATCTGTTAAAAAGGTTGATGCGATTTTCTTCAGGTCCCCTGTGCATATCGTTAGGCTGGCCATCTGTAGTTCTGCTATCTGATTTCTCTCGCCTTCGCCCACCCCTCTCTGGGTGCAGATAGCAACAGTGCGTGACCACTCTCTGTGTTCTTCTGAGAGTGGTCCCTTCTGTATGTTCCTCAACGAGCGGGCGCCCCCTCTGGAAACGGACGGGGCCGTCATTCACGGACGGGTGCAGTGGACGATGCGATTGTCATGACACTCAACCCGCTCGGCTGGGTTTGTTCGGCTCCAATTCGGAAACCACTGCTGGCATGTACAAAAGGGTAATGACAGAGAGTCGATCACGGTCGAGGCAAAAAGAAAATTCGTTTAGTAACTTGTTTGGTAGATTCCATACAAGATCGTCACGCTTTTCTCAAGGCTGCTTTCAAGCTTATTGCATGTGCTGAACGTGAGCTGGTTCCAGGTTTCTCGGCAAAAAAAGGCAAAATAATAGAAAAGGCCGCAGCCTACCGCAGCCTAGGCCGCAGCTTTTCCTTAGGCTGATCTCTAGGGTACTCTAGCCTCGAGGGCCATCTAGATTGTAAACCATTGATAATTCATTAGTGACAAGGTAGTAATAGCAAATATCTCAGTGCTTAAACTTGAATTATATGCAAGATTATGCACTAGACTCAGTAATTAGATTAGTAAAAAAATGAAGAAACCCTAAATCCTAAATTTCTAATATTGATTGATTGATTAGTTCCGCACTAGGCCTTCCCATTATGTCAAGGTGTTACCACTGCTAACAGGGCCTGGGATATTATTTCAGACCCTCTAAGACCCTCCCTCAAGGGCCTGCACACCAAACCTAATATACCGTGACCGCAAACGCAGTGTAAGGGGTGTACCGCAACTGTTTACGCTTCGTCAACCAAGTCCGGGTGTCGATCTGTCTGCTTAACAAACGATCAAACACTCACAAAAACTCTGGTTTGCTTGTTTATCAATCAATCGATCGCGGGTACGTGAATCAATCTGGCTCGAATAAAATATTTCATCTACAAAAAACGATCATCGAAAATGATTGAAAAAGAAGAAGAAAAGAAAGAACAAATGATTCAGAAAGAAAGAACGATTCAAGAAAAGGAGACGACAGTCAGTACTATCTCCTGTCCTATAGTTTCCTGCAAAAAATTGGGGTCGTTGCTATGCCCTTTCCGTTACGTTATGGCTTGTACAGCGACTTGTAGCGACTTTATCATCCGCCAAACTTGCTAGAACTGAGACTGGGAAACTAACTTCGCAATACTAAGCCCGGCCGGCATTAATTAAGTGCACTAAGAGAATTAAGTGACAGACTGGCAATACAGAGAAAGAAATAATAGACTTACAATACAGAAATAAATAGAAGCATGCCGTACGGTCTTCTCCACCTGTATCACTTGAATAGAGTCCTTGGAAGTGAACTCTGACTGACAGACTTAAGGAGGTAAGGTATGATAAGTCTCCAACTAGACTACGTTCTTAGTCTAGGAGGAAATCTGACATGGTAGCAGCAGAGCCCCGGTCCTCCACCTCAGGGAAACCCCGCTCTGCCTCTCAACCGTTGTCTGAAGTGCGGGCAGGATGGATCCGTCTACTATCACTCCTGAGCTCATCCAGCAGCTCATTCAAACTCAACAGCAGCAGCAAGCTGAGATCCAGGCACTGCAGGTCCAAAACGGGCAGTTAACCCAACAGAATCAACAGCTGCACCAAGAGCTGATCAACCACCAGTAGACAATCGTGACAGCATAACAGGGCACCGCAGGGAATAGCCCTCCAGCGGCCGTGAAGTTAAATTTGAAACCCAAGGAGCCGTTCACGTACGCAGACAGTCGCAAACAACTCCCAGATTGGCTCCGTACGACAGAGAGATGGCTTCGCTTGTCGCGAACGTCGGAAGCCGAGAAATGCGAAGCAGTATGTCAGTACCTATCCTGTCCCCTGCAGAGGTGGTACGAGCTCGAAAACCTCCAAACGCCGTTCCAGGGGTGGGAGAATTTCAAAGAGGGGATTGGGAAGAAATTCAAAGACCCAAATACTCAGACACGTTTGTAAGAGGAAGTCCGAGCGATGAAATGTGGGAACAAGACAGTACAAAAGTACACCGATGACTTCATAGAGAAGGCCATGCAAATTGAGGATGTCACAGAAGCCGACCTGCTGCACGACTACCTCAGGGGATTGCCAACTGACATTCGTCTCGCTGTGAAGCGTCGGGGAGTCATGGGACTTGAGGCCGTCATGACAGTGGCAGACGAGGAAGACCAATTGATCAGAGGCGAGCGCGCCAATAGGGGCGGGCATGCGGTGCAACAGCGCAACACGGATGGGCCTGCACCGATGGAAATAGATAGATTGTCGCGCCTATACGTGCTGTCGCACGAGCAAGTGCAGAGGCACATCAGAGAAGACAGATGTTTCAACTACCACCAACAGGGCCACCAGGCGAACAGGTACCCAAAGTCCAACAACCGTCTCCTCCCCCAGCAGCACTGAAACTTCCCATACCAGTCATTTCAGCAGCAACAACAGCAGCATCGGAATGCCCCTCCCCGTCCTGACAATCGGAATTTCAGGCACATGGGGGTCGGCAACCCTCTCATACAACCTCAGGGTCCGGTGGTGCCCTCAGGCCTTGCACCTTCGCCCATGCAGCACCAGCAGATGTGGCAGCCTGCCGCACGCCCAGTCACTAACTTCCCGCCGGGGTTGTGGGGGTCGCAATGGCAGAATCAGAGTGCAGGCATGCAGAACGGCTACCCGTTTCGCGGATACTACTCCACGAAGACCTCCCACGCACCGGGGAAGCTTATCCGCTTCCACGGTCGGTTGGTAGGAGTCCCTGTTCACTGTCTGTACAATCCTGGGGCAGATTCGAACTTCCTTGCCCATTCCGTTGCCGAGTCAAACCGTTTCACTCTCTGGGATCTCGATGAGCCGACCGCATGCAAGGGCGGGTTGAACGGGGGACCGCAGCTTCCGATTTCCCAGGAGGTCAAAGGCCTTCCCCTCTGCATCCAGGGCTTCAGCACGCCTCTGGATCTCACAGTAGTTGATCTGGACGATGATTACGATGTTGTGTTGGGGATCGATGCCCTTCTGTGAGGAGTACATTCCTATCCCGCATTACCATGAGAAGGCCTTCACGATCTCCGCGTGTGAGTCGCCGACTGGGAGAGACTTGCTCCTGCTTGACAGTGAGGAGTAACCGGCGGAAGGGGAGGGGGGAGGACTTCTTTAGCCAGAGAGAGCTCCGTCGGCTGATGAAGAGACCCAGTTCCCGTATGCATCTGTTCCGCCTCGAAGCAGTGCAGAAGGGGGGGGTGAGTGATACGTTGGGGGTGCATTCCCTGCAGTCTGCCGGTAGGCCCGGAGACCCACCGCCCCTTTCGTCTTTCCCTCCTGACCATCCCATCAATTCTTCGACCTACACGGGATTCCAAAAGCACCTCCAGAGCAAAGAGGTCCCACCCAGCGTCCGACCGGTTCTCGAGAAACATTTTGATCGGTTCCCAGACAAGCTCCCGGGTCTCCCGCCCCACCGAAAGATCGAGTGTGAGATCAAGCTCGAGGCAGGGTACTCTCCTCCTGCGAAAGCACCCTACCGACTGTCATACGGTTAGCTTGACGAGCTGAGACGGCAATTGGACTCATACCTCGAGAAAGGGCACATGCGCCCTTCGACAAGTCCATACGCTGCGCCAGTCCTGCTTATGCAGAAGGCAGACGGGACGCAACGGATGTGCATCGACTTCATGGGGCTCAACAAGATCACAGTCCGCGACAAATTCCCCATTCCTCACCCAGAGGAGCTGCTGAGTCGCCTCCACGGCGCGAAATTTTTCTCGTCTCTGGACTTACGGCAATACTTCCATCAGATAAGGATCAGGAAGGGAGACAAGGAGAAGACGGCATTTGTTACAAAGCTTAGGTACGGCAGTTTTGAATGGCTGGTGATGCCGTTTGATTTGTGTAACGCACGTTCCATCAGCATGCGTCTCATCACGGATATGCTCAGACCACTCCTTGACAAGTGTGTTATTGTGTTTATTGATGATGTTCTTGTTTTCAGCTGCACTCCAGAGGAGCATATCGAGCACATCAACCAAGTCCTTTCCCTTTTGAGGGAACACCAGCTCTACGTCAAGGTCTCTAAATACGCATGGCTTCGGACAGAGGCGAAATTTTTGGGGTTGGTGGTTGATGAGAAGGGGGTCAGACCAAGCCATGAGAAAATGCAAGGGCTCACTGAGTTCGCATAACCCACAGACCATACTTCCCTACGCCAGTTTCTGGGACTGGCAAATTGGTTTCGCCGGTTTGTCCCGAGGTTCTCGTTTCTTGCGGGGCCTCTCACATTCCTCCTCCAAGGGAATGTCCCCTTCGAATGGAAGACTGCACAGTCGCATGCGTTTGCTGAGCTGAAGAAGGCAGTACAGGAGCACGCCACCCTTGCCCTCCCCGATCCCAGCAAGCCAGTCATTCTGGTGCCCGACGCGTCGCAGTCTGCAGGAGCCATTGGGGCTGTCGCCCTCCAGAAGGACTGTGCAACCGGGAGATACCGCCCACTCGCTTTTGGCTCCCGCCGTCTAACATCCACGGAAGCTAAGTACCCCGTCCGAGAGTTGGAATTTCTAGCGATTGTGCATTTCGCAAAGGTGTGGAGACACTTCCTGTCTTCAGACTCCGAAATATGGACCGATCACCAGAGCCTCACAAATTTTAGCCACCGATCGTTCGAATTTTGCTCCCTGTAAGTCCAACGCTGGATTAAGTTCATGTAGGAACTCGGTATCACTCCAAAGTACATCCCAGGGAGAGCGAACATTGTGGCAGACGCCCTTTCCCGAAACCCTCCTGCCGCACGAAAGCCCGTGCCGTCTTTCACCAAGGTTTCTCGCATGGGTCGCGCTCAGCGTCTGCCCGTACGTTCCAGGTGGCAGAGGCTGTCCCGGTATCTGTCCAGCCCGTTGGGTCTTTAGAGGCAGAGTACGCTGATCTAGTACCCGATTTGGTTCCTGAAATTGAGGAAAGCCAGACTCCAGTTAGGGAGGGAGATGGACAGCGGTCTCGGGTAGGGATGGAGTTGCAGAGTTTGACGGTCTCCGCCACGCAGTCACAGGCATTCTTTGATGCCTGCAGGAGGGGATACTCAGCCGCTCCTTTCTTCCACCCTGTCCTTCAGCATCTGTCACAGCAGCGCCCACCCGCCCCCACCCCTGATTTTGCCCTTTGTTTGCAAGGCATGTCGCTTCGTGCCGGTCTCCTGTATTTTGAGGGGAATCGTCTCTGTGTCTCTAGATCTCAGCAGGGAACTGTGATGGCTGGGGTGCACTCCCCTCCACCTAGCCCCTCCACACGCTGCTCATTTTGGGACGGGGAAGACCTATTGGAAAGTGGTGTCATTGTACTACTGGCCCAAGATGTGGAGGTCAGTCGCTTCCTTTGTTCGCGCGTGCGATCGGTGTCAGAGAAGCAAAGGTCCCACAGCGGCCCGCCCCAGGCTTCTGCCTAGGCTTCTACAGGCCCTCCCTATCCCTTCACGCCCTTGGGAGTCAACCTACGTTGACCGCCTTACTGACTTGCCGCCTTCCGGTGATGCTAGCCGGTGATGAGGGGTTTGATACGATTCTTGTGGTGCTTTGCCGGCTCATCAAGGCAGTCGTCTTAATTCCCACTCACAGCACAGCAGGAGCAAAGGAGACCGCGCGAATCTACCGCCAGCACGTTTCGTGTAAGAAGGGCTTCCAGCGTCATATCGTCTGCGACCGTGACCCCCGTTTTGTCGCCCGCTTTTGGCAGACCCTCCATGCCTCCAGCGGCTCAGAAGTCGATTTCGCGACTGCATCGCACCACGACACAGCGGGTGCTGCAGAGAGAATGAATCGCACCCTCGAGGAGGCTTTGCGGTGTCTGGTAGACACGAAGCACTCCCGGTAGTCTAAATTTCTGTGTGATGTGGAGTTTGCATACAACTCCCCTGTCCATGAGGGGACTGGTTTTGCACCCCTCACTCTCGATGGTGGGAAGTCCCCGCTCATCCCCCCTACTCTCAATCTCCCAGTCTCAGTCAAACCTTCTTTCGACGCAGGGGAATTTCTGGAGGAGCATAGCCAGATGATCGCTGCAGTGAGAGATTCACTCTGCTTAGCCCAACAAGTCATGACCCGAAACGCCAATCGCCGTCGGCGTCCCACCGAGAACATCCGAGTAGGAGATTATGTCCTGGTACACCGCACGTGATGGCCACGTCCTGTGGGGAAGGGGGAGGAATATGCCAGGAAGCTTGATTCAGTTTGGTTCGGTCCGTTCGAAGTCGAGACCGTTCTACCTCGAGACAATCTGGAGGTTGTTTTGCCTGCTGGGAGCAGGAAGCACCCTATCATTCACATATCGTTGTGCAAGCCTTACCATCAGCCGAGTGGAGAGACTCGCCCCCCGTCTGTCCGTATGCCCGCTTGGGCCGAGAAGGAGTATAAAGTCGAGAAAATCCTTGCAGTCCGAGGGAGGGGCAAAGCCAAGCAGTACAAGGTTCTCTGGAGGGGATATCCATTGGAAGACGCATCATGGGAGCCCCTGTCGTCATTGAAGAATGCAAAACAAGCGATTGCCAATTTCCATGCTTCGGCCTGAGTGAGGTGCACACGCCATGGGGGAAGGAGAGGGCACGTTACGTTGTGGCTTGTACGGCGACTTGATCACCTGCCAAACTTGCTAGAACTGGGACTGGGAAACTAACTTCGCAATACTAAGCCCGGCCGGCATTAATTAAGTGCACTAAGAGAATTAAGTGACAGACTGGCAATACAGAGAAAGAAATAATAGACTTGTAATACAGAAATAAATAGAAGCATGCCGTACGGTCTTCTCCACCTGTATCACTTGAATGGAGTCCTTGGAAGTGAACTCTGACTGACAGACTTAAGGAGGCAAGGTATGATAAGTCTCCAACTAGACTACGTTCTTAGTCTAGGAGGAAATCTGACATTCCGTTTGAGAAGATATAAGAGAAAACCTTCTATACTGTTTGTTGGTTCTCTTTTTATTCCCATTCTGCAGGCACATTTGAGATACTGTCAGTTGACACTCGCTTCAATCTAGCTCATAAGCAGAAGAGAAAGAAAGATGCAGAAAACGTTTGACAAAAAGAGAAGTCTGCAATATGTTGTCCTTTTTATTGAGGGCGAGAAAGGTGGAGAAAGAATGCCCCCTGCTTCCTGTTGGATCTCTTCTTTTCTCCTCTTTTTGGTGTAAACTTTGACTGCAAAGCCAGATGGATAAATAAGAAAAGAAAGAATAAAAAACATGTTGTATCACCAGCTTCTCTTCTCTTTCTGCAAGAGTCGGGTTTATGCGTATATCCATTCTCATAAGGGCGAAGATAGAAAAAAGTCCCCCTGCTTCTTGTTGGCTCACTCCTTCTCCCGCGTCCTTCTGCAGACCTCCAAAGAGAGATAAACAAAAAGTGGAGAACAGGCCACAGACAGAGAGACACAGACTGAGACAGAGAGATAGAAAGACAGAGACAAGAAAGATTTCAACAAAAAGAAACACTATGACAGGAATATTTTTTACTTCGACTCAGAGGTATGTGTGCAGAAGACGTGTTCCCCTTTTCTGCTGCAATACTTCACATGGAGAACCTCCGCTCTAGTCTGGGTCTCTACCGGGAAGATGTCTGCAACTAAAAGCAATGTCAGACCCCTGATGATTGTCAAAAGGTCTGCATACCCATTCAGGTCTTCTTTAACCCTTTTTATAAGCGCTCTCCCCATCTACTTTGCTGGAAGACTCTCTATGAACTGCAGAGTTTCGTCCACCACCCGTCTGCACATCTCTGCAATCTCCATTTCCCTTGGTCTTGCCTTCTCCTTCAACCACTTCTCTTTCATCCTGCGTGTCAGCCCTGTCGAATTCAAAAGATCCTCAAGGGTTTCTATCCTTTCCCCCATGATCTACGCTTTTCTGACTCCCTCTTTCTGACTGCCTAGCTATGTAAGAAGGTCGAGTCCTTCTGCAGTAGGCTTGGGTGGTGGCAGTTCCAGTCTGCACGTGCGTGTTGGTTGAGACATACCTAGAAACACACTGCTACTAGAAGACATGTCCTCTCCACTCTTCCCCCCCTCTTCATTCTTCTCCTTCTCTATGCCCTCCTTCTTGCATCTATGAGGAATGACAAACTGAAATATCTGAGATATTTCAGGATATTTGTAGATATTTCTATCTTCCATTAAATATCTTTACATATCCCAAATATCTAAGATATTTCAGAATAGTTCATATCTTTAAATATCTGACTGCATCAAATTATGTGACAGAAAGATATTTGAAGATATTTCTAGATATTTGTTTTAGAAAATATTTATCTTTAATTATATAACTAATACAATACACTATGCAGTTGATTGAATACTAGCAAATATCCGCAAATATCTGGTGATATCTTGGAATATAGAAAGATATTTTGAATTTGTCTACAAATATCTTAAAATATTTACAATTATTTTGAGATATGTATGGACAAACATTTTTTGGAAGGAAGGAAGGAAAGAAGAAAGAAAAGAAAGAAGGAAGTAAGGAGGGAGAGAGAGAAGGAAGGAAGGAAGGAAGGAAGGAAGGAAGGAAGAAAGGAGGCTAGCAAGGAGGGAAGGAGGGAAGAAAGAAAAGAAAGAAGGAAGCAAGGAGGGAGAGAGGGAAGGAAGGAAGGAAGGAAGGAAGGAAGAAAGGAGGCTACCAAGGAGGGAAGGAGGGAAGGAAAGAAGGAAGCAAGGAGGGAGAGAGGGAAAGAAGCAAGGAAGGAAGGAAGGAAGGAAGGAAGAAAGCTGTGTACATTCATGAATAATCATTTTAATATAGTTTTATTCATTTTTATTACTACTCATTTAGATATATTGATCGAGAGTTATTGAATCTAATATTGAATTATAATAGTTCAATTAATGATCTGGTTGATAATGTATATACAGTTTTTCTTTTTATTACCTGACTTAATAGTTATTTTGTTCTTAAAACGCCTTCACTGGCTTATATAGAATAGGATGGGATTTATATTTCTGGCCACCCCGCGGTTCACTGCCGGGCCTCGACTTACACCCTGAAAGGCACGGTTGTCACCGCGGAGCAGCAAACGGTCAGAAGTAGGCTAGAACCGCGGCACTAGCACTGCGCAAAGCTTGGGTAAGCACCGCGGCGCAGCCGCGGTGCTAGCTGGTGAGCACCGCGGCATAGCCGCGGTGCTCACCAAGGCTGCTCTAGAAACACTGCGCGCCGTACCCCCGCGGCCCGCGCACGGTCCGCGACCTATATGCCATGAATAGCCATGAAGCTGATTGGGGTGTCGCGAATCGTAATATCAGTCTGACCCTAGGTCTGACCTGTAGTCTGTCTCTAAGTCTGACTCATAGATAAGATAATGAAAGATAATAATAATGATAATCAAATTATTTGAAATAATTATTTGGTGAAATATCATCAAATATCTTAAAATATCTTGAAATATCATAAATATCCCCAAATATCTTCAAATATCTGGATATTTGGATATTTCATAATCAAATATCTTGGATATACGGATATTTCAGTTTGTCATTCCTCATAGATGGAGTGGAAGAAGGCTGAGGAAGTGGTGGTTGTTCTTCTCACTGCACGGGGGTGGCAGAAGACAGGCTAAAGTAGGATCTGGGTATAGACATGGCACTTTAAGTCGGATGTGAAAGGGATTGCTGGCCCCAGTCGGATACGACTTGGCGGTCTTGAACGGCATCGGAAGCTGAAAGACCTTACTGCTGCTGGGAAGGCTGCACACTGAGCTGCCCATGCATTCTTGTTGTTCTGAAGCCCCTCTACTGTGATTTGAAGTGGGGTGGCATCCATTCTGGCACTACTGCTGAGAAGGTAGACTTATCGACAATTTGGAGACGACATGAGTCAGAAGTGACATTCGCTCGTTCTTCGTTCTGATTCTGTTGGACATCCAATCTCTCTCTCTCCTATTGTGCTCTTGTAGAACGTCTTAATCTCCTTGTGCGGCTTTTTTTCTTTTGGCCTTGTTCTTTTAGAACAGTCTGGGAGTAAATAGAAGACTGTTCAGTCAACAAACTGAGGAGACGCTGCGCTGCGAGGGTGATTTCTAACAAGTGCTTCTCTACAAGTTGGGAGGTTGACAAATTAAGTGATCAAGTCGATAATTGTTTGCACTCCTTGCAGGATAGAAACCATTTTTAGGGGGATGTTCGAAAAGCAATCAGGTTGGTTTTCTGAAGAGACGGCACAAAAAGAATCTGTTGCTTGAGAAACTGCTCGTTCTTCATCGATTTTTTATCCTTTCTTCTCACAAAAGTGGCCGCAAACTCCGTCTGGGTTCAACAGCACGCTCCAACAAGAAACGAGCGCAAAAGGAAGACGTGACATTAACGTGAGATACGTTATCCTTCTAACATATAAAATATGATAACCTACAAAATGTTAGGTCTATTAACAAATATACCAGAGCCTAAGTGGTGGCTTACCGGCTTTAACCGCCTCAATTCATTCATTCATTCATACACCTGACTAAACAAATTAATTTGAATTTTTAACATTCCATTTAGAATTAGCCCCCGATTAGGATTAGGATTTGGGTAGAGAGGATTGGCCCCCCGCCCCAATGCCGATTGATTGATTGATTAATTCCGTTTCATCAGTCATTCGTCTATGGAAACATGTGCTCAGATCGACCTAGACTCAGACCGTAAATCAAACCACTGCCTAAACAGAAACACAATGGCTGATTCGATCATGTAGCTAAAACGCTAGCTAGCTACGACGCGCACGCTTATTTCATTGCCAAGCGTGGCCCCCGAAACTTTGAAGGTACACACACGACCGCCTCGATTATCAATTTATCATCGATGCAGGAAGGCGGGGCGCTCGCTCACGCTCGCACTCATGCTCGCACGTCAACCCACACACACGCTTCACACTGTGGAACACATGCGCCTCCCCAAAAACGATCAGGCCAGATCGTTTCATTCTCATAAATGCTTTCATTTCAACAACCCCACTTCATGTAAGAGACTTGCATCATAATGATGCCGTCTTTGATCGAACGATTTCTTTCATTCAAGCATTATTCACCCTCGAGCATTCTTTGTTCGTTCTTGCTCGCACCTGAATGAACTTGCATCAAATGAAACACAAGCAAACGCATGCATATCCTCGCATCGAAGAAACAGAAAACCATGGATTGGCACTTGCATGAAGCTGAAAAATTTCTTTTCACATTCACACAATACACGCAGACACCTCGTTTGGTACAACTTATATGAAAGCTGTCGCTGGTTCTCAGCTGTGAGGTGGAGAAGAGCCTCAGGCCGCCCTCTGTTGTTCCTCCCGCTGCCCCTGCAGCAACATGAACCGTCGATGCAACCCGCCGCCATTCAAGATGCCTTATCATTCGCTTACCGCATCGCGCACTAACTTATTTTGCACGAGACAAAATTATCCAACACAACCAGCCAGCTAAAGAATATCATCAGCAAAATACGTTCCATAAGAGTCAATTGAAAGTCTCTGGGGGTGACCGTCTTACAAAGGCTTGAACAGAATCGTGTCAAGACGCAAAGGCACATGGAGACAAACAAAAATACGCAAGCAAACCGATACTTGTGGAGATCGAAACAAAATCGGCTTTCGACTTCAGCTGCCAAGGACTGATGCACATATGCCATATGCACACACACACACACACACACACAAACCCGTCGTCCCGCCCCCTCTCCTCCCCTTCGGCAACAACACATGGAAGCAAGCAAGGAGAGGTAGGCAACCCGATGAGGAAAGATGCTTAACTGAGAGAAGAGACTTCAGAGACAAGAACACCTCCAACCTCTCAAAATGCACAGACAACACACGCAAACACTCACACCCAAAGAAACAGAGAAGGGTCATCAAGCATGCTTCGGGTCCTCAACAGCCTGCGCGTCCTCAACACACATACAGAGAAAGAGAGAGAGAGAGAGAGAGACAGACAGACAGACAAGACAGAGAGACAGAGAGGGAGCAGGTCACCAGACATGTTTCGGGTTCTTCAAGGCTTCTTCTTCCTGTCCTTGTGTTTACACACGCGAGAACCAAGAAACAAAAAAGTCAAAGACGGAGAAAAGGAATCAAGCCGAAGCCCCTAGGGACTCTGTCGTCCTTCCCCCTCTCAACCCAAAGCCCCTGCAGCAACATGAACCGTCGCCGCAACCCGCCGCCCTGCCCCCTCCCCTCCCGTCCCTTCCCTCCCACCAACAGTCTCAGTCACAATCCCGACCTCGGGATCTCCTGTTCCCTCTCCCCCCTCTTCCCCCCTTGTTTCATCTCTTTGAATATCGAGGCCTGCAACAGAACGGGCAGACGGATCAGTCGCTAGCGTCGCCGTGGAACTTCTGCGGCCGCTTCTCCGCGTATTCACGACGGCAGCAGCATCAGTCCTCCTGTCATTCGTCTTTTCCTTGCCTTCTCCCCTTCCCTTCTTTTTCGGAAGTTCCACCCTCTCAGCGGGTTCCTTCTCGAGGAACTTGTCGATCTTCCGACAGCCCTTACAGAGGTTGAAGCGGGTGAACACCACGCGCACGCACTTCCAGAGAACGACGAGGACGGTGGAGACGATCTGGAAGTAAAAAAGGGTGGGATTGAATTCCCGGGGATTGATTCCCTTGTTGCTTTCGATCTCCCACCCCCAGATGGAGAGGCCAAGGATGAAGACTTCAGTTGTCGACAAAAGGAAGGAGAAGAGGAACCGCAGCCACAAGCGCTTGAACGACTTCGGGTTCACCAGCATCACCTGCAAAGACGTAGAAGAACGAGCAGGAGAAGCGATAATTCATTAACGAACAGATAAATAAGACAGAAAAATTTAAGATGACAGAATAGAACAGAGAGGCCAAAACACGTGTCGCCAAAATACAAGCTGAGTTATTTCTGTCTGCAGAAACAGGTCACCACTTTCAGTCCAGAACACAAGGCCATGAAGGAGGAGCTTCGTGCCTGGAAACTTTAACCAGCCGTCTCCCAATCTACCCACCTGCATGACAACGACGTTGAGCATGTCGAACATCGAGAGGAAGAGGATCGCGAGGCCACACCAGAAGGACGGCCGGAAGCTCTGAACTCCCCCCGCACGGGGACACAGGAGCTTCCCGGGCAGACCGAACGTCCTGTTCAGAGCACTGCAATCGCACGAAGGGTCCTCGCACTCCATCAGATGCTTCACCCCAACGGTTCCAGTCAAGCACAGAGGGTTGGACAGGGGGGTCTCTTCTTGAAAAAAGGCGTCGCTGTGCATCCAGTCATCCACCCAGCTTACATTGTAGTACCGGACCTTCACGTCGGAGAAACAGGAAGGAGGCTGAGTTGGGTTCCGACTTCCCGGCTTCCTCAAAATGAGGTGCTGTGCCGGTTGTCTCTTGACCACCTGGATCGTCCCGACGTCCGCAACGTCCGACGACCTCCTGATCCTCTCTGCCATGCCGGGAAGGAGAATGAAGTCACCGAGCTCGACGTACCAGCCGACACTCTGCCCCACTAGGTCACGCATGAACCCGATCGCGTTTCCCCGAGACATCCGTTCTCCCACCGAAAATGCCTCCCTTCTCAAGGCCTCGATCCATGAATCTGGAGGCAAGCGAACAGGCACCGCCCGCCTTGCCTCATCAAAAAAGTCATCTTCCTCACCTCCCACTGGAGGGAGCGTCACGTTGAAGTGTAGGCCTGGGTTTTGTTTCAGCCTCTCATCCCACACGGCAACACCCTCATAGTGGGAGAAGCTGCCGTCGTCGTTGAAGACGAGACGCGGTCGACCTTTGTTGTTCAGATCGGGGGCTATGTGTGTGAATGTTCTCGCAGAAAGATTGAAGGGAGGGCCGTAGTCACTCCACTCGTAGAGGCCAGCCATCGTCAGCTGCACGCCGACGGCGATGTCAGAGGTGAAGTCGGCAAAGACAACGCACATCAGTAGAGCGAGCACAAGGCGGCGACAGTCGAGGGCAGTTGCAGGGGCGTGGGGCATCCGGCAGCACCCCCACAGAGTCCACCAACACAGGCATAAACCCTGCAAGAACGAATCCAACATCCCCCCCACCGACCCCAACCCCTTCCACACTTTCTGCATCCCACACCCCTTCTGATCTTTCGCTTCTCTTTCTCGCCACGGACAGAAGCTTTTGAGGTATGCACACAGACGTCCACAACCGGCAGTGACACCCCTCCAAGCCCTCTGAAACCCACACCCCCTCTTTTGATCATCTTTCGCTTCTTCCTCTTCCTTTTCCTCGCCCTCCTCTTCCGACACAGAGGGCCCGATATGCCACCACACTCTGTTCACCTCCGGAAACTCCAGAGGAGCAAACACAAACTGAAAGCCACAGTAGCCCTTCCTTACAGGCACAGGGCACACCTGTCCTTTAACCCTCTCTATGCCATCTGCTACTGCTAAGAGCTTTGCGTCCTCGACCGCTTCCTCACCGCCGCCCTCAGCCCTCACCAGTCCCTCCATGCCCCCGTCTTCCTCTCTGGCCTCTCGCATCTGAGCCACACACTCAGCCTCTTTGCGAGTAAAGCCGCGTGGAAGGGACCGCCTGACAAACGCGGGGACACAAAAGAAGACACCGAGAGCGATGTTCAGCAGCTGCTGAAACACCCCCCCGGGGCCGTCAGAAACGTCCATCGAGGCGAATGACAGCCCTGTAAAGGCGCCCAACCCCAGCGAAGCACTGAACAGAGCCAGCCACGAGAGCACCTTGTCGGGACGGCTGCGGGACACGCAATCTGCGCAACAAGCGCTAACCCCAACCCCGACCCCAACAGCCCCATACCCATTACCACACCTTCATTGGAGGCGAGTCTGTTGCTGGCTTCTGCAAGGAAGAAGAGAGAGATGGCAAACGGCCCTAACGTCCAAAAGAGCAAGGACGTCAGAACGGAGACGGGCATGTCATCGAAGTGCGGAGACGGCAGCCGCAGTCTCCTCCCGCAGAGTCTCAAAGGAGGGGGGTCAACTTGCAGGAACAGATACCTCCTTTCTACACCACCGACTGTCTTCACGGCAATCGAAGACTTCTGTTTCGACTTCTCTTTCGTTGCACCCTCATCGCGGTTTTCATTCGTTGTTGGCCCTTTCGCCATTCCGCCTTCTAAACCATCTGACCACGTCTTGCTCTGCAGTGGGTTGTCTGCACCTCCTCCATTGCTCCCCAGAGCGACAGTGCTCTTCCTTCTCCCCACACCAACCGCCACTCTGCACCGTCTGCAGGCTTGGAAAGGCGCTCGCCCCACCAGCACCCTCACTGGGCCTCACAACCTTCCACAAAATCAAAACACCAACAGACGCCAGGCAAAGACCTAGAAGGAAGGGTGCAATCGACTCATCCGATTCGATCGCAAAAGCGAGAGCGTCATCTGCCCTCTGCCTCTGATACCCCCTGACTGAACAATAGACCAAAACCACTTCGCAGACAACGCACACGAGCACTCCCAGATACCGCCAGACAGAGCGGCTGAACGAAGACGGGTTGACCAGTGAGACCTGCAACAGCGAAGAACGAAGGCGCTGAGTCAGAATTGAAGAGATTCTCCTGTTCAGAGCGACCCTTTCAAGAGGGTCAAAAGCACAACCATTAACTTCTTTTGTCGAAGATTCGGAAGTGAAAGAAGAAAGAGGCACTTGATTTTAGCGGTCGTCTGATCCTAGTGAGCAAAGCAATCGCCTCGGCATCCAAGATTGAAGAAGTCAAGTGACTTACATGCATGATCCAAATGTTCGCGAGAACAACAGGAGAGAGGAAGAGGAGCACCCAGCAGAACACGGGGGTAGACTCAAAGGGCGCACAGGCCCACGAGACAAAAACGACAGCGTCGTCGTTCAGCTCCACGTCACCCCTGTCGCACAGCGACGATAGACGGATGGGACCTGGATGAAAGGGGTGAGGGACGCAGCCACAACTCCCTGACATCGACAGGTCTGTATTCATCCAGTTGAATAGAGCCCCGTCGAAGTGCTGCCACTTCAGAGCAGAGCAGGGAAGAAGAGGTTGGCGTGCACCGTCGGGCTTTCTGAAGACAATGATGTCATTATCCCATTCCAGCATGTCCTCTTGTGGCACCTTCCAGTTAAAGAGACATGGAAACGGTGAAGGACAGGAAGTACAAGGCCATCTGCAAAGAGCTAGGCCTCGAATTTGTCCCGCTGGTGTTTGAAACGTATGGAAGGCCGGGGAAGAGGACGGTGGAGTTTTTGACAACTGTAGCAAATCACGCAGCAAGCAGTCTGAGAGTGAGGGGGGGTGAAGACTTTGCAGCGGTCCAGGGCAGACTGATGCAACAGTACTTCAAAATTCTGTCGTGCACCTTGCAGAGATTTGTGGCAGCAAACGTGCTTTCTTCCATTCACTCACAGAGAGGGAGAAGGGGTCCTTTCCAAGCGGAGCCATTGCTGGCTCGCGATGTGGCAGCGTTCTCTGTCCCCGCGCAGGGGGCAGGGGGCGCCAACGGCGAGTGAAGGACACTGTCAGGGTGAAGTGAAGACCGAGCTGATTGAATGGACGGAGAACGACGGAGAAGCGTAAAGAAGTAAAGGGATGAAAAGAGAAAAGAATCGGACAGGAAGAGTCGTTTGTTGAAAAGTCGTTGCTTGAGAGTGAGTTAAGTGATTCCGGGTCAATTTCGGGCCGGCAGGGGCGATTGAAGTTGATGTAAAAGAGAAACTAGGAAAAAAAACGCGATAGAGAGGCAGGCAGAGTCAGAAACTAAGGGTGGATAGATTAGGGTAGATTAGGAAAAAACTGGCCTAGGTACGATAGCCAATACCGTGCGAACTAACGGCCGGTATGCTGGGACGTGCTATGCATCCACGAACCCTCGTTTAATTAAAATTCAGAAATCGTAACTCACAAAAAATTTTCTGAGGTTGGTCACATCAATTTTTAGTTTTCTGAATTTTGTCATTTATAATCGGTAAAAGATACAAAGCTAAAATTTTATATACACTTTGAGAATATTATTAGAAACAGGAAACAAGTCAAAAATCCAGCATATTAAAATTTTGATCTAAAAAAAAAAAATCCAGGCCCGGAGCACTTTGGATTTTTGTCAAACTGCAATCGCAATCGCAATCGAGCGACCCTGTTTGCCAAAATGAATGACTTTTGGTATACAAGAAATGAAATGCAAACTTTTACCGGTGCAGAGGCTCGCGAGTGCTATGGCTGTGAAGGCTCAGTCAAGAGTCGTCGTTGTCTCGTCCGCGGCCGGCCTATATTATTGCGTGCACATGTAATTTATTGACCGCAGCATTTCGGGCCAGGTTGCAACTAACGCATTCTGTCCAAATGGCCCGAAAAGCGATCAAAATGAAGTCCTGCCTTTCCTCTCTTCTCTTTGTATTGGTTGTTTGACTGGGAGGGCGCAAAGTGAACGACTCATTCTAGGTATGGCAGAAGAAAGAATTCTGAAGATGAATTGAGAGAAGGAGGAAAAAGGAAGAAAAATAAATCGGAGGAGAGGAAAAAAAAAAAGTTGAAGGGACGTGGCAAAATAAGGAAGTCGATTAGAAAACGAGTAAATGGGTCGGGCCTTCTCTTGATTAAGGTCTTTCTCTCCTGGCAAACGCTAGCCTTTGTCAAGGGAAAAGAATGTTATGAAAGATTTGCTCCACTTTTCTTCTCTCTACCTGGTTCTTCTATCTTGCAGTTGGGGGTACGAGTGATAAGCTGCGCAGTGAAAGTGATCAATAAATAAATGTATTCTTAATTAGACCTTTAGACAAACTAGGCTAGATCCGCCCCTTATATATGGGGACACGACATGCATAACAAAACTCTCAATCATCATTTTCTACCCAGCCGTCGCCTGAGGGATGAGCCGCACTAAAAGTGATTGATAAACAGATTTGCTCCTAGATTCGAAACTAACGGGACGAACCGGAACCTTTTGATAGACTAGGCTAGATCTGGCCCTTATATATGGGGACGCGGCATGCATTACAAGAATAAACAAAACTCCCGATCATCAACTGCATTTGTTTTCAGTGCCTGTTCAGCTCTATTTCCGGGAGATGCATCTGCGTGCGTCAGATTTTCCAATCGGAGATGGCCCGGAAAGCGGCGAAGATTTAAGTTTATCTAGAAGTTTATGAAAATAAAACCAACACAAATGCTTTCATATAGGATTTCCCCTTCTTCTTGTATTCGAATTCCGAGTACATTGACTGACTTCATTTCAATCTCCCGGCAAACGTTTTCAAACAACAAATCGAGCACACCATCATCTTCCCAAGTAATCCGCACTCAGGCTCTTGTAGAGTCATTGCTCTAATTAATCTCTGTCGTTTGCATCTCCGCTAACGCTCCTACACGCGGATTTCGTCTCTCCCAGGCTCACTCACCGACCTCAGTCGCGAGGTCTGCCTCCTGTCCCTTCCCCCCCGCGCGCCTGTCGTCAGGGGGGGGCCCTGGGTTGTCCTCCGAGGGATCGTCTGTGAGCAGGTGGGTTCCCTCAGGGGGGGCATTGCCCCCGTCTCCGTCTCCGTACTTCCCGTCTCCCTGTGTCTTCTTCCGCTTTGTCTGCTGCTGGAAGTAGGTCATGTAGGCCACACCCCCGATGAAGGCCAAAAGAACGAGAACCATCAAGATGATCACCAACAGACCGCTTCTGCAACACGCAACTCATGCAGGACAAGCAAAGAAGTCACTACAGGAAAGTAGGGTGGAGGATCCGATTCACTGTGTGACAGGCACGTGCAGGGAAAATCTTGACCCTTTGAAAGAACTACCAAGTATTGGTCATCTGAACCACGAGAAGTACTGAATGACCAGAAATGCCAAAATCTGTCGGGATTGTTTGACAGACCCTTTGGATTCTTTTTTGTCGTCATCCTTTTCCTCGTCGTCGTCGCTTGATGACTTAGAGCTTGCCTTGTCCTTCTCGAGTTCCTCCTTCATCTTCTCCTGTCTCTCTTTCTCCTCTTCCAATTCCTTGTTCTTCTCCTCCTCTTCCTTCTTCTTCTCCTCCTCCTCTGCAGCTTCTGCAGCTGCTGCCTCGGCCTCCGCCTTCTCCGTCGAGGCCTCATTCACCTCCTCCTGCTCCTCGTCTGCCTTCTCGTCTGCCAACTGGGCTGCAGCAGCATGGAGCGTTCAGTGAATGGATGGATTGATTGGGCATGTCTGGAAGTTTCTTGCCAGCCAACTGGGATGTAATGTGGAGTGCGTGGATTCAATTATGTGATTTGATTCATGACAGCCTCTTTTGTGACTGTCGCGGCCTACCACAGGAAGGAAAGAGCGAAGTGTTTCCATACAGCACTCCTGTCAGTTTATTGTTCAGGAGCTTCCTTCAGTCTACTGCAGATCACAAAAAAGAGTACGCTCCAAAAAGGGATCTGGAGAACGAAGATAAAAAAGACAAGGACAGGCGTTCAGTTTCTCTCCTCAATTCAAAAAATCGTACTGTAAACATAGAAGCACATTGTCTGAAGTTCAGATGAAGGAAGACGCATGATGAAATGCCCGTTGTCTTTGCCGTCTCCCCACATTTGCATGGGTCTTCATCGCATGCCTCCTCTTTTGTGTCTCCGTGTTTGTGCGGACACTCAGCGCCCCCATCTGCAGCCTCGGTCGTCACTCTGCAGAAACACAAACACTCAGACAGACGATGTTCTCTCATGAGATTGCAACGAGAAATTTATGCTCTCGCGAGTTGTGCAGAACTACTGGCTTCTCTCTGAAGATTCAAGTCAACCAAATGTCCTTCAAGACGTCTGCAGAGTTGCTTCTTTCGATGCATTCAGTTTGATGTGTAAACACGAGATTCGAAAAATCAACCTCACAATTAACAAGCACAACCCAGAGTTGTGATCAAAATGCATGCAACAGATTGAACCGAAGAAACCAAAAGGTTGTCCTCCTTTACTTATTCTCTCCGTGGGCCCAAACAGACAGGCGTGTGCCTGTGCCTGTTTCCCTTCGCTCACTGTCCAACTGACTCATATGTGAGGGTCTTCTTGCACTCCTTGTCTCCCCCCACTTCCTTCTCCTTGCAGGTCCCGTCTCCTCCCCAACTGCCCTCACAGTCCACCTTCCCCTCCCTCCCGAAGGAAGACCCGGAACCGCCCATAAACTCCTGGCTCTTCCTGAACACTCACACGCACATGTACCAAGCAAATGTACATGCAGGCATGTACATGCAGCCACAGAAACATAATATTACATACGCATTGTACGTATCAGCTTGGAAGGAAGGTCTACACATGCGTGAAGTCTTCTTCTTCTGTGTCCATCTTCAACTTTTCTCAAGTCGAAAACGCAGATGCTTGATTTAACGGCTGTCTGAAAGCTCTAGCTCACGCCCTTCTGAATTTTTGCATGGAGGCGGGAAGAAAGAAGGAGAAAATGGCAGAAAGTGCAGAACTGCCTTCCTAATAACTGTTCCACACCGAGAAAAGTATGCGAATAATCTCCCAAAGCCTGTCCCCCCTTTCCTTCATTGCTGCGAAGAGGTCAGGGAGTCAAAACGAAACCTGAGGCCGAGGAAAAAGGGAAGGAGGGGAGGAGGGGGGAGACTTAGACCGAGGAGGGAGGGGAGACAGAGGACCAACCTGTGCCCCGACCGCGACCCTGCACGCCAAGAGTAGAGTATGGAGACAGATGACTACATTTCATTAACATACCAGCCTTCCTTCAAAGCTGTTTACTGCAAATATGACGGCTGGCTTTTTTCCCCCTATTTTCCATTCTCCATTCCCTCTGTCTCTCTCTGTCTCTCTCTCCCTTGACCACCTCTCAGAAAGCCTCTCTGAGTCGTTTTCAAACTCCCACAAACAGCGCAAAAACGGAAGCGGACTTGGCAGAGGAAGAGAAAGAGAAAGAGCTGATTCAAGGGAGGCCGTCACCCCAGGAAGGGAGGGCAGTAAAAAAACTAAGAGAAAGGACAAGAACAGGACAGAAGTGAAGAAGAGAGGAGAGAGAAGAGAAGTGGAACAGACGAAAGCACACGCAGCTAAAGAAGGCAGACAGACAGGGAGACCGACCATGCCTGCGTCTCTCCTCCGTATGGCCGGACGCGCTTACTTCGACCATCACACTGCGCCCCTCCTGCACAACAAAGCGAATCAAAACCCAAATGAGTCACCAGAGGCAGGAAAGGAGTGAACAACCAGTTTTTGGATTCCATTCCAATCCAACGTAGGCAGCCCGGCAGATTGGAACCACGCTGACGCACGCAGGCCTACCTTTAATCAATGAAGGGAGGGGTGAGATGCGAAAAGGCACAAGGGAATCATCATCTAAGAGGCAAATGGGCACACCCGCAGGAGAGCAGACAAGCGTGTAGTGGAGTAGATAAGCAAGCAGGCTAGTGGATAGACAGGCACAACCAGGGTCTTATTCCCGATCATCATCTTTGTGCCCATGCTGAAAAGAACCCCAGAGGGAAAGCTGTAGAAGCAAGCACGTCGGCTCCGTACGGGTACACAGCCAGCCCGAGTGGAATGGATAGAAAGACCGAGAGTGGAAATGAAAACACAACAACCAGGCAAGCAAATGAGCAGCCAGACAATGCGCTTTTAAAATTCTGTGTCCATCAGCTAGAGGTTGCATGCTCGCTGTTTCCCTCCCTCGTTCCCCTGTCACGCATGCTTTCATTCTCCGCTCAAGTGGGACGAGGCAGAAGAGCCTGAAACCAGAAAAAGTTTGGAAGATCGAGAGACTTACCGTCACTGCGGATGCAGGACAGAAGAAGAAGATGGCGCAAAACGCCAACAAGCCCGCCAACGGATACCTCATCCTGTCGCAGTCCTGTCACTCAGGGAGTGCAGAAAGGTAAGTCAATTTACAAGGTTTGGCTCTGTTGCTTGCCAGCTTTGAATTGAACGGCTGTTATCCTGCCACTGCACAAAGAGCAAATGGTGAAGAGAGGAGTTAGAGTGGACGCTGGACTCTTTGCATGCAATGCGGACTCTTCGGAGTTGGCGAATCCTGTCATCAGATCGAAGGAACTGCGAGAGTAACTTGCTTCTGTGACCTCCGTGCACCTTTCAACGCTCGTGCGGCGCCGCGCACCGCGGCGGAAGCATTCGTTCGCAGGAGCTGCACGGGGGCGCGCGCAGTGCATGGCGCTTTCAACGTACAGTTTTCCTCGCAAACTGTCAAAAAAGTTTGAACAGAAGAAAACCGAAAGCACACTGCCTCGCCTGGCAAGTGTAGCCAGAAGTGCATACTTGAACAGGCTGACATAACGACCAACAAATCAGACAACTGTTCAGTGGCACAGCCAGCCCTTACGAATTGTCCAAAGATGGAACTCTTCCGCTTGACTCTGGCGTTTGTTGCCGTCTCCTCGTGTTTGGTGCACGCCCACACGGAGGCAAAGCTCCCGCAGTGCGTGGAGATCCCTGGCATCGGCAAGAGGCTTCTCCACAAGAACCCGTCTGATGAGCGGCTTTTGGTGGTGGACGCTCCTGAGCCGAGTGCTTACAACGTCACAAGGTTTGGAAGTGCAGCCACACGGACGGTGTTCCTGTATGAGATCCGTTCTCCCTCTCTGGCTGACGTTGCCGTGTGGGATTTGAAGTCGATGAAGGGCATCTACGTCAAGATCTCTCTATTCCACGGAGGCGAATATCTTCGTGAAAAGAAGGAGATCAAAGTGACAGAGTGCGACACGGAGAAGACGGCAAAGACTGAGGAGACGGCCGAGACGGAAGAAGCCCTCGTTGAAGCTGAGCAGAATGAGAAGGAAGACGACGTGAAGTTCTGTTACCGTGTCAACGGGATGGGTTCCAGTGACCGTCAGTTCACGAAAGAAGTGTTCTCTGCCAACGGCTTCCACGCCTACGCCCTGGCTCCCGAGAAGATCGTCAAGATGAGACGAGTGAAGACGAACCTGAACCAGTGGGCTGTGCATTCCGGGCATGACGGTGCGGTGGGGACTTTGGACGTTTTCCGTGATGACCCCAAAACGGCCTATGTGAGGTTGTTCTACTTCCCTGTAGAGAAGACAGGGAAGGGCGACGAGATCCACGGAGGGCTCAGGTATATTGTCCATGAGAAGGAGCAAGGGGAGAAGATGATCGATTCCATTGAGAGTACTTTGCTTTGGGATTGCAGAAAGGGAAAGGAGGAGTTGAAGACCTTTGAGATGTAATGTGGGGGGGGAGGTCGTGCAGATGCTATGCCTCTGCAAATGTGTGTTGGATTTGTATTGCGTCGATGATCTGCCATTGTTCTGTAATTTGTCCTTCACGTCTCTTTCTGTTATTTCTTGTAAAAGAACTGCAAGAAGATTGTGTGACCTCAACTTGAAGCAGAGGGAGAACGGCGTCTCTTGATCAGACACCTCTCTCTCGAACAAACGCTTCTTTTTCTGCAAATGAACTCCATCGATCGATCCAGCGCCCTTGCATGCCGGGAGAAAAAGAAAGACTTTTAAATACGGCCCTGTCCCTTTATGGCCTCTTTTTTGCTGTTCATTTTGAAGACTACCGATGTGTTTTAGAATCTGTTTAAAATCTGGATGGATTGACTGATTTGACAATCGATCAGACAGATTCAGCTAGGGCACTTGCTGTTTCAGAATGAGCAGAGATTCTGCCTCTTTTTTTTTGTCTCAGTTCTCTCCCTCCCTCCCTTTCGCACCCTCTCACCCCCTTCCTCTCCCTAGCCCTCTCCTCCGAGTTCATGTGCATGTGTGTGTCTCTGTGTCCCTTCTCCCCTCTCCCTCCCTCCCGTACTTCCTCTCTCTCTCTCTCTCTCTCTCTCTCTCTCTGTGTGTGTGTGTGTGTGTGTGTGAGTGTGTGTGTGTGTGTGTGTGTGTGTTTGTGTATGTGTGTGTGTCACGGTGTGTGGATGTATACGCGCGCGCGTGTGTGTTTCTTGTTGAAAGTTGAAACCCCCTCTTTATTTTTTCCAGATTTTTTTTGCCTTGCTATATAGGGACGTTTAGATCTCATATGATCCAGAAAAATCCGGGAACCGAATTAAGGTCTGAAGAGCAATTAAAAACAACTGCAGTGGGATTACGTGGCTCTGTATATGCATTCATGGCTTCTTCGTAAAATTTCTTATGGAGGTTTCTTGATATATTTAGGGAGAAAAATGAGGATGCATATACAGCAACTCAAACCCGTTATTCAAAAATTGCAGCTTGCCAATTAAGTCACCTTCCATTAAGAAAGAAATTCAAAACTGGAAAAGAATTTCTGAAGAGGGAAGTCTGATAGTTGTAGGCTAGGTTGTAGGGTTGCCGTATAAAAGCTTTTTTGGTAAATTAAGCATCTAACAAAGTATCGGCAAGAGTGGGACTTAGCTAGGGGCCTAAAGTCGGACTGGCGCTATGAAGTGACTTCATATGCATGCTGAGATATGTAGTAAACAATTCCTATGAGTCAGCCTGACCGATCCTTAAGGAAGCCAACACATTCCTGTGCAGGCTGGCTGGACTGTTAAGCGAGAAGCTAGGCGAGAAGTGGGGGCAAGGGTATGGGAAGGTGTGTGGATGAATCCGAGCGCGGCTGCAAGTCGCCCACCTACGGGCAGCAAGTACGTGTATCAGGGGCACGCAAGGCCATTCAGGCAAAGGGGGAGAGATGGGGGGATTCAGCAGTGCACTCATCTTTATGAACGACTGAACCGTAAAAGACTGATCGATCGAATAGAACTTAGAGTGTTGCAATGTAGCCAGGGGTGTTGCACTGTTGCATAGATAGATGGAAGATTAAGAATGAGGCGGACGTGCTAGGAACGGATCTTAAATACAGTTTCCCCCCGTCTTCAAGGTCGCTGCACTTGAGGTGGCTGAGTTTAAAACTGGAAAGAGAGGCTTAGAGAATATCCAGAGGATTTTGGTAAAATTAAATTGAATTAAACGTTATAGGATAGGATAGAATTAATGTTTGGAGCTAGGTCTGGAGGATTGGCCTCCTGCCCCAATGCCGAGCGTTCGATGTGCGACGTCCAGGAAAAGCACATACACGCGTCAGACCTTCCTGTATTACCACCGCGAAAGCTAGATTCTGCTGTTAAAAGCCTCAGGCTCAGGCTAGAAATAGGCCAATTGTGATAACGTTACATTGACGTATGATAATGATCATAATGATATGATAATGATGATGATGAAAGTGACATTAAAAAAATAAATATTTTTTTGCTATATTATTTATGAATTTGATTCACTATGTTTTTTTTTAAATAAAAAATTTGTATTGGTGCATTGGTAACATAGTTTACTCGAAATAAGATCTGTTGCAATTCAAACGTAAGCATGACTCGTTCTTTTAGTCGTTCTTACTCATTCTGAGTCACTCAATCTGAATGAAAACGCCCAAAATACCTTTTCAGCTTTTCATTTTCTTGTTTATTGTCAGTTTGCTCAACTTTAATATTGCACGGGACAGATCTCTGTGTGCTTCTGTGTGGTTGCACCACACAACAGACAGAGCGCCTCCGTTGTTTCGATCTTTGAGGCAAATGTGTGCAACGAAAATTCGATCAGATGGGTCGTTTCAGACCGTCTCGTTGCTTGCCTTTCTCTCTCAGACTCTTAGTGATTCTGTTTGATCTTCCAGCCGGTTTGAGAGGGAAGAAATCTCTTAGACTGCCTTATGGACGTCAAGGAGTTGTGGGGCTCGGGACTGCGTCTGGGTCCGCGATCGTTCCGTCCTTGATAGCCTCTCTGTAGGCTTCGATCCCGCCCCCTCCCTTCTGCAGAAATGGCCGCATGGCTGCGTACTTGGCCTCTGAAATCCAGGAGGTGTCCGCGTCGTAGGCAGGAATCTCTGCAGAAATGATGGGTTGGTTTGAAAAGGAAGGGAGAAGACTCAGGTCTCTTCTGTGTCTGGCAGGAAACTGTGAAACACGTGAGAGAGGCGGGCAAGCGAGCGAGAGGCAGGCAGGATACCGAAGGAAGGAAGCAAGAATCCGTCTTCACACGGAGAGAAGAGTGAGACGAAGACGAAGGACGAAAGGAGGTATGACTGACTTCCCATGTTCTTTGACACTGCAAAGAGGCAAAACAAAGGGCACAACTCAAATGATCAGATTGAGTCTTTTCTTTAGGATGGATTCGTCGATTGCAAAAAGAAGGGCCGGAACAAGTAGAGACTAAAAAAAAAGAAAATAAATTGAACAAAGAGAAAGAAAGGGCATCAGAGAGGCACGAGAGGCATTCCAACAGGGAGCTGTGGGAGGAAGAGAAAGGGAGAGAGAGAAATATCGGAAGGAAGGGTAGGAAAGCCACGCTTCGAGCGAGTCAACGTCGTCCTGCATTTGGGGGGGGCAGTCGTTTATCAATGCTGGCAGTTCCAGAAACTCAAGACAGACCCCCTCACTCCCTCGAAACAAAAGAAAAGAAAAAGGCATGAATCCACCGACAACTGAATGGCAGGAAGGACAAAGAAAGGGAAGAATGGGCAAATAATTGACTGACGAGCGACAAGGCTTGTAGTTGGAACTGCAAAGAGACACGCACAGAGAGGGGCAGAAACAGGAAGGACGAATTTAACAGAAGAAGGTCAGCTCTCTCTAACAAAAAAAAAGGAGAACAAAATGCAAAGAAATGAGTCGAAAGGACCAAAAATTGAGACATACAAAAAGTACAAATGACGAATTCCACGCAGCGGTACAAAGAGTTGATGGGAGTGTCCCCCGAGCTCTCTCAATCCTCATCGAGGATGCCTCCCTTTTTGAAGCATGCAAAATGGTTTCATTGCTGTTTTTAGAAGAGAGAAGCGCCAAAAATGAATTCCTCTTCACTGTCCATGACTCTCCCTCAGTTTGCTTGTACTTAAGGTGAAGATCTCAGTGTTTAGTGCTCACATAACCAAGCAAAACGAATGTAGCCAAAACTTCATACAAGACATCTTAAGCAAGAACCGACGCACCGATGCTCCACAGTTTTTCGATGGCATCTGCAAAACATGCGAAGGGCCGAGAGTTTGAGTGAGTGCGGTAGCCAAACAAAAGTCTCGATCCTCCTGACACATAGTGAAAAGGGCAGAGGTGACAGGAAGCGGAGAGATCTACCCTTTCAACGAATGACCACGCTTGGCCAAGTGATGCATCCCCTGTGCTAAGCACCTCTGCCTCTGGTAAAATCTCTCAATTTACTTTCCCCTCCCCTGTCTGACCCTTTCCGCCAGCTCCTGCAGAGAGAAAGGGAGATGGCGAGGAGAATGGGGGGGGGGGATAAAATCCTTCGAACACTTCTTGGAGGAGGCGCGACGACGGGAAAGAAGCGACCGACCATCAAAGGAGCGAAGAGGAGCTGAGAGAGAATTGGGCAGAAGGCCATTGTGCGACAAAAGCGCTCGAAAGGAACGTCCACAATTGCCCTCAAATTCTGTACAAGAGGTCTGAAGGAAAGGCTGACCCCCAATAAAGAAGAAAAGCCAACAAAATGGGTGTCCAGCACCACACTCATCAGACAGTCAGAGGCAGAAGGCCACAAGAAGAAAACAAAAATGAATTGAGGAGAAAGTATGCGATTGGCGAGAAAACCAACCTGTGTTCATCACTGCAAATAACAAAAGCCACAAAGGGGCAAAACAGGGAGGGAGAAAATCAAAACGGACAAGGCACACTTAGCAAGAAATGCATTTTTGAAGACAAAGGCAGAATAGGGAGAAACAGCTGAGAGCCTGTCTCAGTAGAGAGGCGCACTGAGAAAAATGGAGGTTCAGCTGGCTTTCTTTCTTTCTTTCTTTCTTTTTTGCGTTCTCTCTCTCTGTCTCTCTTTCTCTGTGTGTGTGAAGTGTTTTTGAGAAATGATGCATGCTTTCATGCAAACGTCCACCAACGCTGATTGCTCTCTCTCGTTCCTTCACATTTTATCTAATTTTCTGATTCGCTTTTTGTCGCCCCTTGTTGACTTGATGTCTTCAGAATCCAAAAAGTCTTTTTGGAAGGACCCACCCTGTGCTGACCTGAAACTGCATCCTGTGCTGCACTTTCGGCCATCTCTGCAGTTAATGAGTAAGCAGTTCGGTGAGTAAGTAAGCAAGTAAGTAAGCAAATAAGTAAGTAAGTAAGTAAGTAAGTAAGGAAGAAAGGAAGGAAGGAAGAGAGGTGGAGCACCATTTGATGGACCCAACAAAATCTCTTCAAAAGAACATTCCTTGAAGTCAAAAAAGACAGAAGCAACTTCTCAGCCATTCACAACGACTCAAACATACCCCCGACTTCAAGCAAGCTCCTGGTCTCTTGAATGTTCATGCGAAAAGGAAGAGGAAATCCTGCAGATGCCCTCATTCAGGTTCCTGACTTCCTTCTCAAGTTCTTCTTCTAAAACGAAAGAGGAAAAAACAAAGCACTTTTCCAGTCTCTACATTTCCTCATTCCAACAACGCAAAGAGGAAAACAAACAGGGAGAAGATCAAGTTCGAGTCGATGGAAGTGACTCACGGTAGTCACTCGGAGGCGGTACTGCACGCAGATGCACACAGCGTGGAAAGACAAGCTTTGCCTCCACGGACAAAAGGCCACTCTGCCGACATACAGACACACCAAAACAGTAATTTTGTGCTCATTTGAGGTAGGCAGTTCAGTCTCACAGAAACGTCAGAAGAACATGAAGCTGCTCTGAGGAGGCAAAAATAAGGTAGAGCTTCCCAACATGACTCATGGTTTCCTTCCTGTTCACCCGCGGGATCTCTCACAAAATCGCATACGAGTTCTTCCTTCTTTCTACGCACACTTCGCGTTCTCTCTGGCCTCCACGTCGTCCAGTTCTGGGACTGCAGAGAGGAGAGAAGAAAGGAATGAATGTGTGAATGTATGAATGAATGAATGAGGAAGACGGAAAAAGGTAGAAGAGAGGAAGAGAATTCGCAAATTTGTTTGAGCTCTTTATTTGTTGTTGAATGCAAATGTTGCAACCATTCCTTCACCATGCAATCCTCCCAATTCGTCGGTTGTCAGAGATGTGCTTGCATTCAGTCTGCATGGGATTGATTGAATGTGGTGGAGAGGCTTTACAAACAACCCCCCCAGCAGGATGCTTCTACGGTCCATTGCTCATATGCCTAATCGGAATGTGCGGAAGAAATTGACTTTCTTTCGCAGCTCCATGACGAAAGTCTTCAACAGTTCCCGTTGGCACATGTATCTCTCGAATCGCATCAGTGATCCACTTGCCCTTCAGTATGAAATTTTGAGAAAAAGGCAGCCTGACAGACTGACTCACGGGGTTTGTTCTGATCTGTGTGCAGATTTATCAAGTCGGTCGAAGTCATTGCGCACAAGTTGGTCAACGGAATTTGGTTGAAGGTCCCGTCGGTCCATGGGTGCACAACGCAGGGGGATGAGAGAGAGAGAGAGAGAGAGAGAGAGAGGAGCTTCGTGAGGAAGGGAGGCGAACATGAGGATCAAAGATCTCACAACATGGAGGCTTTTTTGTGTTGCACAGGAATATTTCTCGTTTTGGCTGTTTGTCACTCGTTTGCTCATGTGTTGGTTGAGAAGAAGAAAGAAAGAGGGCAAGAAAGAAAGAAAGACAGAGAGAGAGAGAGAGAAAGGACACGAAAGATCTTAAATCACCCGCCCCCTTTTTGTCATTCCTTCCTTCGCTCTTTTGCAGACTCCCTCCCCTGCCCTGCCCTGCCCTGCTCCACGTCCGCACACATGCATCGGTTCTGCTGCCGTAAGGAGAAAAAGCGCGGACAGGCTCCCTTCCGTCTCCCATCTTCGGTTTGGTCTGTCGACTTCTCCTACCGTCCGTATAAGGAGAGACCGCCGACCTCTGTCTACTGCAATGAAAGAACCGAAAGGAAAGGAGGACAAAAAGAAAGAAGATAAAATGAATGAGTGCCTGCTTTAGGAAAAATGGCCCAAAAAGAAAGTTGAACACTGTTGGGCTGCGGGTATGCACTCCCTGCCTTCTTCCCTTTGCCACCTTTTCTTTTTCATTAGCCTGCCCAGCCTGCTTTGCCTGCCATTCAGTTGTCCTGCCTTGTTTGTGCGCGGGTCTCCCCCCCCCTTCCCTTTTTGTGTTGCATATTGTATCTTCCTGTTCTATTTCCTCTCCGTGAATATTGGCAAAGCTGACCTGGATCCGCGACTGCAGTGAACAGATCACGCAGGGGAGGACAAAAGGGGGGAAGAGCAAAAACGAGAAGAGAAGGAGTTCATGCTTCTTCGTTGGTTGGCTACATCGCTGGTTGTCTTTTTCGGTCTTTTCGTGCTCATTGGCTGAAGAACTCACACACTTCCATGCTTCCTCCGGGCTGCAAGCCTGGCCAGTTGACTGACTGACCGACTGACTGACTGACTTACTGATTAACTCTCTGACTGACCGGCTTGCCTGCTGCTTGACTGACTGCATTGACTGACGAACAGATAGACTGACAGGCCCACTGACTGACTGACTCACTAGCAGACAGACTGATTGACTGACTGCCTGACTGACTGACTGACTGACTGAGTGACAGACTGATTCACTGATTGACTGACTCACTCACTGGCTAACAGACTGACTGACAGGCTGCTTGACTGACTGCCTGACTGACACACTGACTTGAAGGGAGTCCCGCTTCTGCGCACGTAAAAGGGCAAAGCAGTACAGAAGAAAAGATGTTAACCAGAGGAGCACACAACCCTTCCATTCTGCATGGCTGAAACAAGGCATGCATTCATGCATGTAGGTTCAAGTCTGCATACCCGCACGCGCCCCATCTTGCAGCGGGTCTGCTTCTCCACCTGCTCCCACACCCAACAGACGGACCGGTAAACATTGCCGAATCCATTGGTGCCGAGCCCATGACCGGGAGAGGTCCGGGCACGGGGCTCCGGATGCTCATCGCTGCACCCTGGGTGCTCAATAGAGAGAGACAAAGGAAGGAGACCCCCAGCAACAGGGGACCGTTACGGCTTAACATCTCTCTTCAGCTACAGGCCTGGTTGCTTTCTCAACTGGAACTGGACGGTCTATGCATGTATGTGCAGACAAATGGGGTGGAAGCTATGCCGTTCCTCCAATAGAAGTTCTGATGCCCTTGTTTCCTCAATCGTTGACTCTCTATTCCAGTCCTTCCTTGGGATGGCGGTGCCTGCTTTCGTGATTCTGTTTGGACTGCTCACTTTAGTGCTGCTCCATGCCAGCCACGTCTTACCAACGGCTATAAGTCTGTATACCTCTTTGAATGAATCAGTGTCAGTATATAATATCAGATCGAAAGAAGTGCGGTTTGCAATGGCCGGTTTGCATGTGCATGTATACGCATGATGATTGCACACCGATACGCGCAAAAAATGTGTGGAACCGGTTGGGGACATGGAATACCTAGAGCTCCAAAAGGGGTGTACTGCATGGGGTGTTAGGTGTGTTAGGTGTTAGAGGCGCGGACGCGGCATACATAACAAAACCCTCGATCATCATTAGAGGCGCGGGGTGGTACGGGCATCTCTTCTACAAGAGTATCCCTTAATTCCCCTATGCATAGTCTGTCTCACGACCTTTCGTCCCTTGAGAGGAGTTTTTTGGGAAAAACTGCTACATCTAGTGGAGTTTAGCAAATTAACATCCTCTAACTAAGTATGAAATATTCTTAACTCTAAACAGTGGTTGAAGGTTTCGCTTTACATGGCGCGTTCCCAGTAGTTCCCAGATATAAAAAACAGATCTAGCCTACTTTGTCAGAAAGTTCTGCTTTTCCCTCTTAGTCTCGATTCCTAGTCTCGATTCTAGGAGCAAGCTGAACAATACTTATGAATCACTTTCAATACGCAGCTTATCACTCATGGCTTCAACGGCAAATTTATACTAAGATATAAAAAAATATATTTAGGGATGCGGCATGCATAACAAAAACCTCAATATATAGAAAAATAAAAAGAAGAGATGATAGACGGTGCAAAACCTTTATAACATCTTCTAGCAAAGGCTACCTATCTAAACTACCGGGCAAACAAATCCAATCAAAACAACTTACATCTCCTATTATCTAGTCATAAATGATTTAATATCAGATCAGTCGATTCACATAAATATCACTATACATATGCTTACAAATTTATAAAGCCTTTAATTAAGTAGAGATTGTTTTTAGATCTGTTTCTTTACCTTCTTTTCCCTTGCCCTTCAGCTAGCTTGTTGGTCCTCCAGGCCATAGTTTTTTGAACTCTCCTTCTAGCGATTTCTGGTTCTCCCTTTCCCTCTCTGTTTCCCGTTAGACCTACTCACTGATGGAGACTTTGTTGGACGCCAGCTCAATGGTCGACTGATGCAAAGCATGCAGCCACATTCGTTCATACGGTTTTTCACCTGCCTGCTTGTAGAATAACGGAGGATCGGCTCCCATCGAGGCATGGAACATGTGCATGCGCTGTGGTATGCAGCCCGAGCACCCTGATGGGGAAACGGGAGAGTCGACGCGAGCACTCGCAACAAGATTCCAATTTTCTATTTATGTTGATACAGACGAATAGTCAGAAGCGCACAGCTGGCCTAGCAGGCAAGCTCGTGCGCAGCCAAACAGAAAAGCAAACAAGCATACGGGCAGGCGGATGTAATTGCAGACGTACAGGCACTTCTGGAAGATCGAGGGAGGCTTCCGTCTTTCTCGTTTGCTCGTGCTTTTGACTGTCAATTCCGGCTTTCAACCCCCCCCCCCCCCGCCCCCCTTTTTTTTGACTCATACGAAATGAACGGCGCACACACAGTTTACCCCCCCTCCTCTTCTGCACAGTGAGTGCAATTAAGTGACCCTCTCCTCCCTCTTCCGTCTATTCAGTTCGATCCCTCTTCCTTCGAACCAAGCAGTCCCTTGAAGTTCATTGTCTCCAGACCGAAGAACCCTGCCTCCTTCTCCTCAGAGATTCCTTTCCCCTCCTTCCTCTTTGTTGTGCACGCTTCTGAGTTGGCATCCAGAAGGAAGCAGGGGGGCGTCGCCTGTGCACTGCAGGTGTTGGGCGGGGGGGTGCTCTTCAGTTGGTTTGTCTGGAAGGCATTCAGACTGCAGAGACGGAGCTCCAATCCTTCTGGGGCGTTGTTTTCAATCTCAACGGAATTCGAAGGGGGGGGGTCGAGGAGGACGAAGGGCTGGGAAGAGCGGTCAACGAGACGCAATTTGGGATTGGATTTTAAAGTAAAGCTGCTGGAGAAGTAGTCTTTCATCCGGGGTTGGATCACGGTCTCCACATTGGCATTGTCTATCAGAATCATATCGACGTCGATCGCATTTGCAACAGGCATCAGAATGTTCTGCACTGACGGGCTCCTCTCAATTTGGACCCCAAAAACCACATAGGCTTTGGGGAGGTCAATGTCAAAGAGAGCGGGTGCAGTTTCAGTGCTGTCTATAATGTCAATGTTCGTGTTGATAACTTCAGCTTTGGGGAGGTCCAATCGGCCGAACGCAGGCGCGTTGCTGATGCTGAAATTATCTGGAAACTCTCTGGTACATGGCAGAATGACCTCCTCGAGTGCCTTCACATTGTCCCCTGCCAGACTAATGGATGGGGCCTTCCATGCGTTGGGGAGAGAGAACGTCGTAACAGGGACCGGGTCCTGTTGGCCAGTCCTGAACCGACCGTACCAAGCCTGCAGGCAGGAAAGGAAAAAGGGATGCATGTGTGTGCAGTCGACAATTACTTTTTTTTTTTTTTTCAACGGTTACCGTGACTGCAGGTACTAAGCCTGGAGGAACGAGGAAAGTAAAAAGGTCGGAGCGAAAAGAGGGAGACCACCTCGAAGATAAGCAGAAAGAGATGTGGAGACGCAGGAAAGAGCAGAATTGAGAGAGAGAGAGAGCGAGGGGGAGAAACAGTGAGAGAAGCAAGCAATCGGGGAAGGAAGGAAGGAAGGAAGGAAGGAAGGAAGCAAGGAAGGAAGGAAGGAAGGAAGGAAGGAAGAGAGGAAGAAAGAAAGGAAGAAAGAAAGGAAGAGAGGAAGGGAGAAAGGAAGGAAGAAAGGAAGAAGGAAGGAAGGAAGGAAGGAAGGAGGAGAGGAAGGAACAACGAAATGCATGAGGAATATGATGGGAAAATCAAGATAGGAAGCCAGCAAAAGAAAAAGAAGAGGAGAGCAAGGGGGCAATTTCAGGAAAAGAAGACATTACACCGAAACGAACAGCGGATAAAAAAGCCGGATGTTCTCTGTGAGCACAGTGAACATTTCCACCAGAGCTAGGCTATACGAAAACAACACAATCTGATGCCATCCCGGGCCCTCCAACTCTGTCACAGCTCAAACAAGAAGTCCAAAGACAGAGGGAGAACAGAATGTATCACGAGGGTTGTTTTGAATCAATCCATTTATTAATCTTTCCATTTCTCAACTTCCGGCTTCTTCAAATTTGTATTCACCGAACGATTCGATATTACCATACAACAGATGGATCAGCAAGCCCATGTCGGTCTCTTTACGGGATCCAAGTGAGGGCCTTTCTACTTGTTGCGTCGCTTCCGCGCTGTTTCTCTGGGTCCATTGCGCACACGATCTACCCATCGAGATATCACGGACCTGGAAGGAAACAAGGGAGCGGAGTAGCGCCCCCCTCCCCCCAAAAGTACGAAATCAAAGACATGATCTATGACAGACCTGCACAGACGGAAAGGTGAGGTCGGTCGGTCCCGTCTCCACAACCTCGATGTTCCCGATCAGCACGGCACAGCCAGAGAGCATCGTCACATTCTCAGGGGACGTGAATTCGACAATTCCCCCCAAGTCACACACAGCGGTGGGAGTGAAGAGACAGAGGTCGTTGTCACAGATTTCGTCGGAATCTCCGTCACACTCCTCGCCAACCTCCACCTGCAAAAAGAAGCATGATGCATGATTCCATGCAGAGAAAGATGCTCATTGCCTTTCCTCTGCAGACGGATATGCTTCCGCGTTTTGTTTCTCTTCTCTTTCTTTGTGTGTCTTTCTTTCTGTCCGTCTGTGTGTTTGCTGTCCACTTTTTTTCTGTCTGTCTCTGTATCTTTTTCCTTCTTTCCTCCCTTCCTTCTTTCCTTTGTGTCGTCCGTTGGCCTTCCTTGTACGGAGGACGTGCAATCTTAGAGAGGAAGGGTCAGCGGAAAAGACGGGACGAGACTTACAATTCCATTGCCGCAGACAGCCTTCTTTTACTGGAGCGCTGGATAGGGGTTAGGGCAGTTGTCGTGCTTTCCCCCCTTCTCTTTCTCCTTCTCTCCTGTGGCCTTTCCAAACTTCCCCAGAACGTCAAAGTCCAAATCCAACAGCCCGTCTCCTGCCTTGCCCCAATCACCATCTAGGGATGGAAACTTCGCCAATCCCTCAAATAAATTTCCCCCTTTGACGTCTTCCTTTCCACTCTTCGTTTTCTTTGACTCCTCCTTGCAGACAGAGGATGTCGCACTCTCGACTGTGCACTTGGCTCCGTCTGCACACGCTACTTGGGGAATGATCACACGTGCTTCAATGATGGGCACGCTGCACAATTCCAAGACCGGGTTCACGTCCCCGTCAAAGCTCCACGACAGGAGCCCCCCTGAGAATGTCAGCTTGGGTGCCCGGATGCGTTTCAAAGCAGGCACGCTATCGAGATTCAAATCATCCAGGCTGTTCAAGACTGGAAGCAGAACGGTCTCGACTCCTGTACCGTCTTTGATGTTGAAGTCTCCGACATGGAAGAGACTTGGAAGGGAAAGCTCTCCTTTGAGCTCTGGTAGGTTGTTGAAACGGAATTCGTCGTCACAAAACTGGAGAGAGTCGAGATTAAAACTCGAAAAGTTGGGCATATTCTCAAACTCAACGTTATCAGAAACGCTGATGAGTTTAGGGAAATTCGCGCTCTGCAGCTTTGGAAGACCGTTGATCTCAATCTCTTCCACATACAACAGGGACGGAAAGTCCATACTCAAGAGCTCTTCGGAAGCACCACTGAAGTCAATCAAATCATTCACGAAAATCAGATTGGGCATTGAGAGGCTTCTCATCAGATTGGTCCCGCCGCTTTTGTCTTCCACGTCGCCGAGGACATAAACCAAATTCGGCATCACAACGTTGATGGTGTCATCCAACTCGAAAACGACATTGAAGGCGGTACGGCAGTTCTGAAAGCTCTCGAGCGTTGTCGCATTATTGATGAAGAGGTCTTCGTCACATCTCACTTCAGGCACGAAGGTGCAGTTGGCGGCACAGAAGGAGTCGGGCGCTCCGTTCTCGGCCCCCGCGTCACACTCCTCCGTTTGAAGGTCAGTCACTCCATCACCGCAAACGTTGCCCGCTGTCTTTTTGTCTCCGTCTTTGCCAAACAGTCCAGTGAACGTATCCGGACTCAAGCCTTTAAACTTATCCAGACTGCCTGGTGAGAAGGCTGCGTGTGCCGCTACCAACAGCAGGACAGTCCAGCAGCACGTGAAAGAAGTGCCTCCCATATTCGTTTGTGTTGCGTGCAACACTTTTAAGCATGCAACACCGAGAAAGTTGAGGTGACAGCTCACAGAGTCTTATATAGGTGTCTACCGAGAAAGAGGTCTCCCAGATGCAGGTTCTTTCGTGTTCACGGTAGCTACTGTATAAGGCATTGGCCGATGGTTGCGAGCACACGCACTGCTGCTGACTGAGCTCATGCAATGAAGTGACAATGTGACCTTGAAGTCGCACAAGCCTTCACATGCACATGCATGCATGCAAAAGAAGGTGCAACCCGCGCGCAGTGAAGTCGAATACTGCGTGCGTCAAAAGGGGCGGCCTGGCCCGCGGGCCGCGGTCGGACCCGCGAACTCTGTCCCTGGCACTCCCGTGCAGACTTCACGCATTGTTCCCATTAGTTCCAGTCGTGGTCTTAGAGCCTGCATCAGGCTAGGACGTGCTCCAATGTACTCCAATGGAGAGAGAGGGCAGCACACGGAAATGAAGACTCCGACATTGAAGAGAGACAGTAAATAAGAATGATTATTTCTTCTTCTTTTAAGTTACTTTAGTTTATACCTTACTTGTGTATCAGATTATTATGGATCATAAATAAAAAAAACACTAAATCCTTCGTTAAGCAAGATTGGCCGGGTCCAATACAGAGCGATTGATTTAATACAGAGGCGTGCCTGATATTGACAGCAATTTTTAGATACAGAGAATGAACGTGCATCGATGCTACCTGTTATAGCGTGTTATAGAGAGAAGGCAAACCTGAAGGAAACTTTAAGGCGCCCTCTCTAACAGACTTCTATATATAAGATTGTATAAGAACGTATCTGAGCTCCTATAGCTTCCGTAGGCCTGACGGAACACAGATTCTATTATAATATTTAAAAATTCAAACACGCAGCATAATTAATACAAACTCGCTCAGCATCGATCTAGGGTTCACACTGTAAAGCTTCAAACAATAAAAACTCAGGCCAACCTTCTTTCTTTCTTTAGAACTTTATTAACTTTATAGAGGAAAATCGAATCTACATTAAAGCTACCATCAGAGGTTCGATTTTGGGTTTGATCCTAGGTTCGATCTTAAATAAGAGTAACTGCTAGAGTGAGTGTTGTAAGGGTATATGAGTCTAATAGAGAATACTTGATCTGATCATTTCATGGAGAGAGAACTGATAGAGAGGAGATACTCCTCCTCTCTTACTATTCAGTCTGTTGTTCGCTGTTATTGTATTCAACTGTCAATCTCACTCTGAATTATTTCAATGCACGAAGCGCGCCCACGCCACATATCTCACTAAGATGCAGCGGCGGGTCGGGCGGCGGGCCAATGCACCCTGAGCCCTTACAATCACCCCCTGATCCAAAATGCAATGTCCAGTGCAATGTTGGATCACTGAACACTTAAGGGCGAACAAATTGAACCTTCTTTGCAAAATCAATCAATTTGCGTCTCGCACCTGTCTTCGCAACAGACACACGAGATGGAGGCACATACTGACTGCCCTTATCTTTCGTCAGCTTCAACTTTGTCTGCCTGTCTGCTCTCATGCGATCGGTGGGACACCAGAGAGTCTTTGCTTTCATTGCTCTCAATTCCTGTCGAACAAACTGAAGCATGCCCTGCAAACGTGGTTCCGACTTCATCTGTCCAGATTCGAGCTACTCCATGAGAGGAGCAGAGTCTGTCACAAATTTGATTGGGATTTTCTTTTGCCACAACCCCTCTGCGAACGACTTCCATGCATATGCACGCTTCACTGTGTCATGCTGTGCACACAACTCAGAAGAAGTACTCGAAGTCAGACATCTCTTGATCCGACTGCTCCTCCAAGCAAAGAGATTCGATTCACGCATTGATTCAATTGATTCACCCTGGTCTACAAGGAATGCTTCAAACCCTGCCCGTCCCTCCCCCCGAGACAGAGAGAAAGAACCATCATGAAAAGAGACAATCTT
>JAHBMJ010002205.1:20495-47944 GCA_018398765.1 Chromera velia | reverse complement strand
CCCTTCTTGTTTGCACCCCCATCAACACAGCCTAGGACACAGAAGAGGCCAGACAGCACAAGACAGCAACACAGCACACAGATTTGACAGCAATGTGTCAAAGACTCAAAGTTGTGGGTGAGGTTGTATCGACTGATACAAAAAAACGAAAGAAAAAATGAGACTGTACTTGAAATTATACTAAACAAAAAGTTACGTTTTAAGTGTTTGCATAGCTAGGTGCACTCTATTTAGGGCACAAAACGTTTTAGGTTCATAAAACGTTTAGTATAAACAATCTAGTCTTTCCATTTGAATGAGGGGGGGGACCTGATTCATAGCCTTTTCGAAGTAAAGCTCAAAACAAGCAAAACTCAGACAAACTTCCTTTCTTTCTTTCTTTAGAACTTTAAAGTGTGAACCCTAGCATTCGACCTTAAATTTTCTAAGAGAAATTGAAAGATATGACTCAGACATATAGTTAATAAAAAAAAAGGGGGGGCGTGACTGTCTAGGCGACTGTGTACGCCGCGATATTACGCGACATCATTGCCGACATGACGAGACATTCATTTTAAGAAACTGACAAACATTATTTACCTCTATATTTACCAGGAATTTTACCTCCATCAAAAAGTTTGTTTAACATTATTTAAGACCTAGTCTAACCTTGTTTACGACCGTTTTAATCGGTTTTATTACCGTTTTAATTCTAATCTCAAAGTTTTGTATGTAGTTATATACATAGAAGCTAGAGGGGCTGCCCAAGGGCGGTTAAACCTAAGGTTAAACAGTGCAGTAAGAAGTAGGGAATACGCCCGATGCATGCAAAACTTATATAAAGGCTGAAGTTTAAGTAAAGAACTAAGTAAACAAAGTTTAACAAACGACAAGCAGGGTTTCAAACGACTTATTAAATCTGATAATAAATCATTATAGTAGTATGATTATATGCTTAATAATTGGACTTCAATCTTTAATTTAAGTATAGTCACTGTAGCTAACACTGTGCCACTGTGGTGCATGGTAAGGGGGGCTAGAGGGGAATCAGGGTAATGAAACCCGGCTTTAAGTGTTAGTTTGACAATGTTGACATCTATACTTTGACATCCATCCGCATTGATGATCTCACTCACTGGCACGAGCCGCACGAACCTTGACAACTAACTTGACGGACAGTAGGTCACACAGATTTTGCTGAACAGCTTGAAGGCCCCGGCTTGTACCTACACAGTGCTACACGCTCCCACCATGATACAATAAAAGTTCTATGCATACAGTCTGATGATACAGACACGAATGCACACTTCTTGTCGTGCATCGTGACTTCTGGGTGGCTTCATTCCTCCATGTGCCTCCATGCACTGGCGCGAATCCATGAAAAGCTTCATCTACAAATGATTTCCCTCGCCCGCCCAGCTGCCCCATGACGCTATTGGAAGGTATTCAGGACAGCTGCATGTGCAGACAGGGCCCGGGACTCAGAGACAGATCGAGAAAGCTCCAAAAGCGCTCGAGCTCCCTGAAGGAAGCCCATCAGATCACGATAGGCTCTGGGGGTGGAGGCAGAGGCTGGACATCTTCCTGCAGGCAGAAATCAGATGGGTGGTTCCATTGTTTGGGCAGCTCAGATAGACTCTTTCTCACTGTGGAAGCATCTGAGGACGAGATACACACGCAGGCGGAATTCCCTTTTTCTACTTCCTGGCACTCAAACACGCTTTCACACACACACACACACACACACACACACACAGAGAGAGAGAGAGAGAGAGAAACGGCAACGCAACACACACACACGCAATCGCGCACAGATGCCGGTGACTTCCTTCCTCTCCTTCCTCTTTCTCTGCCTGCTTGGCCGCCTGCCCCGACACATGCGCACGCAAATCGTATCCTTCCGGCCACCGGGGGGCATACAGAGCAAACAGCTCACACACTTGTACAAGCACAGGCAGGCCTCTTTGCCCAATACAAGATCTGACTCTCAGGGTTTGTGCCTGACCTGAGATTTCTCCTTCTCTTCTTCAGCCTTCTTTCCTTTTTTCTTCTTTCCGGTCGTCTCCTCTTTGCTCTTTCCCTTTCCTCCCGTCCCCTTTCCACCCTCTTTGACAACCTTTTTGGTGCCCTTGACCTCCCTTGATCCCCCCCCCCTCCCGTCTCCACTGCCGAAGGAACCCTCCTCCTCTCCTACGCCTCCCGACAGAGAGGCCAACGAAACGGAAAACTCAGAGGCACCGAACGCCGAAGATGACCCAGCAGCACTCCTTGCCGTCTCTCCCCTTGCCCGTCCTCCCGTCCCTCCCCCCTCCCCCCCCAAGACCTTCGCGTCCCTCCGCCTATTCATTTCACTCCGGAGTTTCTCCAGACTCCCAAATTTCTCCGCTCCCAAAGCCGACACCTGAGGGGGGGGGCCAAGCGGAAGACAACACCGAGTTCAGAGATCTGACCGAATTCATACAGAGTTTGGAGAGAATTTCGCTCGCTCGCTCGCTCTCTCTCTCTCTCTCTCTCTCACTCTCTCTCTCTCAAACACACACACACACACAGAGAGAGAGAGAAAGAGAGAGAGAGAGAGAGAGAGAGAGAGAGGCTGGTGGAAAAGAGGCAACACAGATTCAGATCAAGTGACAAAGGGGCGGAAGGAAACACGAGACCGCACGTGCAAGTGGGTCTACTTCTGTACCATCAAATACAAGAATGGGAAAGAAATCGGCCAAGAGTTGGTTGCAAACAGACAAAACGCATGGAGGGAGAACCCTTCATTTCAAGAAAACGCATGGAGGGAGAACCCTTCATTCCAACAAAACACACGGAGGGAGAACCCTTTATTCCAAGGAACAAGTCTTCTTCTTACCTGGAAGACAAAGTAGAGCTTCATTTGGTTCTTGTATCCCCTCGGGTTAGGTGCAAAGGAGACGGCCAGCTTGCCGCTATTCCTCCCCTTCTCCAGCTCTGCAGACGACAGGCCGTACTCCCTCATGGCGTTGCTCTGCAAATTCAGGAAACAGGAATTCACTCAATTCTCTGCGTGTGTACCGATCCTGTGCATTCATACATGAATGCAAAGTCAACGCACATACAGATGCTTTTCTGCGCACGTGCTCCTTCCTCTTCTTCTTCGCCCTTTTTCCACTTCGTCTTTCTTTGAGTGTGTATGTGAGAGAAAGGGGGGGGGAGTAAGAGTGATTTTCCGGCCTTTGCCAGACGATCAGCTTGCGGAAGGGCGCACAGACGAGCTTGTTGCCTTGCTTTCTTGCACTTTCTCAGCTCAAACTAGACAACACTGACAGCAGCTTTCAAAAGTACACGATTCATTCCTCAGAGGTCGTGCAACTGTGCTTACATGAGCGATCTGCCGGTAGAAGTCCTTCCGCTCTCTGTAGCAGTTCATGCATTTACTTTCATACAGAATTCTTTTTCTTCATGAAAGTAAACAAAAGCTTACATGAGCGATCTGCCGGTAGAAGTCCTTCCGCTCTCTGTAGCAGTTCATGCGTTTACTTTCATACAGAATTCTTTTTCTTTTTCTGTATGAAAGTAAACAAAAGCTTACATGAGCGATCTGCCGGTAGAAGTCCTTCCGCTCTCTGTAGCAGCTCATGCACACGAAGTGCCCGACATTCGCAAGCGCAAACTCCAGATTCTCCCTCGCCCCACAGTGGAGACACTGACGGGAAGAAGAGGAAGACGGAGAGGAGGAAAGAGGGGCACCCGCAACAGCTGAGGATGCAGAGGCGGAGGACGAGGAGGAAGACGAAAACAGTGGAGGGGCAGAGGACGAGCCTGCTCCGCCTGTGTGTGTTTGAAGAGATTGAGCGGCAACCCCCCCCATTTTGGTGGACAGGGAGGTGGGAGGAGGTGGAGCAATTTCCACAAAATCCAAATCGTCATCGTCGTCATCGATGTCCACACACACAGGCCGGGCGGGGTGGAGGGAGGAAGGGGGGTGGACGTGTCCATCGGACTGGTTTTCCTCAGAAGTCCGCGAAGGAGCTGGTCGGTCGTGGAGGCCTCCCGCAGTCGTTTCCATATTCCTGTTCTCTTTTGCTGTGTGTTAGGACGGTTTCTTTGGCTGCTTCGTGAGCTAACAGTGGTTTGTGTGCTGAGCTCCCTTTTCTGTTGCCGTCTCCTCCGTTGCACGTAGACGGAAGCTCGACTGGCTGTACTCTTGATGTGGACGTGGAGGAAGTCTACTCGTCAGCAAGGCGCTTCTGTAGATAATCATTGGTCCACTCATACATGTCTAGAGGAGAGACAACACAAAGAAATCCGCGAAAGGCTGAAATAAAATTTCAAAAAGAGACCATGCGGTCACTGATGGTCATGCACTGCCAGGTTCGAACTGAGAGACGGGCGGCCGGTTGACCTGAAAATTTCAATTTTAAACTCTTGATGCTCCTGGGGAGCATGCCGTGGCCCCGGTGAAGGGAGGATATCGAGGGTCCCGGATAATCCCGGATGAACAACTTATAACTAAAAATTAACTAAAATTAACTAGAAAACTAGCTGGTTTAAAATAGTCACTCACAGTTATAGTGAATCGGTCACCAAACTTTCTAGAGTGCATGCCCTTCATCTTTTAGCTCGTTTTTTAGTTTTTCAAGTTAATTTCTCTTTTTTTCCCTAGTGCTTTTAAAAGAAAGAAAAAAATGATTGAATCATACATTATATCTGGTTAGCGCAATGTTTACAGCGGCTAGTCAATGTGGAAGCTCAATTAAGCTCGATACGCATGGTATACGCCAGAGACATTTGACGAGGAAGGACTTAACCAATAGTGTTTAACACTGTCTGCATCACTTATACAATAGTTACTCCTCATCTTTTATCCCTCTTTCTATCTCTCTGTTTGAGATAGTCTTTTAACTCTATAGTGCAAAAAAAAGAGGGTGTATGTGTCGGCCTCAATGTCTTTCTTCCAGAATTGTATATCTATCTGCCTCTTTCTCTCTCTCGCCGTAGCGTTGTGAAGGTCTGACAAGCAGTTGTGTCAGGATGAAATGAAGTACGCGCGCATAATGTGCGTAGGGCGCATGCATGCATGCATGCCGGGAATTAATTGTGCAGCATGCAGTCTCTATGAGGACATCCGTTGTTTGTCTTACAGAACAGAGATACCAAAACTACCCATGCATGACAGAACCTTTATCCGTATGTAGGAGCTGATCCCAGCTACGACTAGCTGAGGGCCTACATCCCTACGTGGTAGCGGAGCACATGATCCAGCCTCAGTGGGTTCGTGCGCTCTCTTTGGATTGATCGTTCGAACAGCCTTTCGCGCTGCAGTTGCATTGCTTGTCGATGGAGCTTTGCACGCGGTCACTGTAGGAAGTCCAATTCAGTAGAAGCCACCTTTTTCAGAGCCCTTTGAATTTCTTTGTCAGTTGGCAGTCATGTCGGTAGTAGAACGGTTCGGGAATTTTGTTCTGTTGCTTGACGCTCTTGACCGGTTCAAGAACATCCCCATCCTTCACGTATAAAAGAACGGTCAAGCCCTCCTGACAGAAGGCAGAACACTCGCAGAGAATCTTGTGGAGGCTGCAGGTGGGTCTTCCACAGCCGCCCCTTCAGAAAAGAGGAATCCGCAGTCACCTTCGAGAAGATCCCCTGCCGATACAGAGGGAATTTTGAAGAAGTCGAAGACCCGAAGGAGTCAGAAGTTGACCGCTGGAGCCTGGGCCCGCAAACAAGCAAACGGCTTATTAGACGGCAGCACAAAGAAGCAGAAGACACCTTCAGGGAGAGGGGGGAGCAATAACAATCCCTTGTCTGCGTCGCAACGGTTGCAGATGGATGTGAAGCGGGAGAGAAGTCCCCACAGGAGAAGTGATTGGAGGCCTGTGAGGTCCGTCCCTGGTGCGCCAGTAGACCTGTCCACCCAGAAAGAGTCTGTTGAGAGAGAAGATAGAGGTCAGAGTACTTTCCTCCAGGTGACGTCCGAAGAAGCCGAAGAGAAGGGAAAAGACAGGGAGGGGCCGTCTTCTCATGCTGGTCGACCGACTGACCAGGAAGATATTGACATGTACGACCCTAGCGGTGAAGAAACCCCGTCATTCAGTCCGGTCCAGCCCGTCCCAGTGATGGAACCCATGCCGATGATGATCGGCAGAACCGAAGCAGCTGGGAAGGGGAAAGCCGAGAGAAGGAGAGAGAAACAACAGAGGAAGAGAGAGAGGCAGAAGGAGGTAAAACACTGTGCAGAGATCAATACCATCCGGCAAGCTCGTGGGGATAGCCACCAGACGAATCTTGGTGCCTCCCTTCAAGGAGTGAGTGCAGAGGTGCAAGTAGAGAGACAGGATAGGGTTGCAGTGCAGGAAGGCCGAAAAAGAAGGAAAGAGGAGTGAAAGGAGTGGAAGAGGCAAGAGACTCAGAGAGCCGAAATCAACGCCCTCAGGCAGAGGCAGTCGTCGCTTTTTGGAAACCAAGCAAGAGCGACGGGGGGGAAAGAGCAGTGGGGGGGATTTAGCAGCAACTCCGTGCCCCAACTTAGAGACCCCCGTGAAATTCGAGAGCAACAACACAGAATCACGTCAGTATGCCTTCGCAGTAGCATGGAGACGGGTCGTACGCAGGGGAAGAGGGGGTTTGGTTCGAGCGCAGCGCCTCCCCTGAGGAAGAATGTGCAAACGTATCAACTCGCCTCTATCCGTCACTGCGACAGGGTGGAGACGCCGAGCATAAAGGGAGACGCAGGAGGTGCCCAGTCCAGAGAAACCCAACCACTGTCTCATAACGAATACATCCAAAAGTATTTCTCTGAACCGTAGGCACAGTATGCGATGGCAACATTTCATTAAAAGGTGTGTGTGTCGTGAAGTGTGTGGGCCAGAGTTAGAGACGGAATACATTCACAGTCGCATTCCAACGCTTCTCTTTTTCTGTCCATCCACGTCCTTTCATTTTGTTTTAACACGCGGTTGCTTTGGTTTTTCGCGTCTGTTTGGTTCTGTCTGCATGTCTGTACTTTTCCCACCTGCGTTGAGCAGCAATTTTTTTTTCTCGGTGATCGTTTCAATCGTTGCGTGCCTTTGCTCGGCCGCGGGACGCGGCGTTGGAGGAAGAGGGCACGGTGTGGATGAGAAAGGAAGGGAGGAGACGGAAGTAGGTGGTATGCAGTAAGGAGACAGACTAAGAGACAGAGCAAAGGAGAAAGAGAAGAAGAGCTGACAGTGAGTGACGGCCAGAAAGGGAAGACTCTGTTTGCGCAGCATGATAGCTGGAATAAAGCAGACATTCAGATCGATCAGAAAAAAGAGAGAGCAAGAGTTGAAGTAGGCAGAGGTGGCTGTATTGGCTACGGATTAGCCAATCAGAGAAACAGTTTACCTCATGTGCTGCTGCATTCCAGGTTCAAATCCTGTGAACGATTCTTCATCCCGCTTTTCATGTGAGAAAAGAGAGCCTGCTTTGCAATCAGTCGTCATAAGCCTAATCAGCAGCAAAGGCTGGAAGAAGGAGAACATGACTTGAGATGACTTGCATAGATTCGAGACCGTTCTGTATGGACCGCGCCTTTTTGAGATCAAATTGCCTCATGCTGATGAAGTGGCGGGACGCCACTCTAGAGGGAGGGGGCACGTAGCGTTGTGAAGGTCTGACAAACAGTTGTATCAGGATGAAATGAAGTACGCGCGCATAACGTACGTAAGGCGCATGCATGCATGCATGCCGGGAATTAATTGTGCAGCATGCAGTCTCTATGAGGACATCCGTTGTTTGTCTTACAGAACAGAGATAGCAGAACTACCCATGCATGACAGAACCTTTATCTGTATGTAGGAGCTGATCCCAGCTACGACTAGCTGAGGGCCTACATCCTTACGCTCGCTCTCTATCTCTCCCTGAAACTTCGTTTGCCAAAAATTGCCACCTGTCTGCTCCCTCGTACACATACACACACACACACATACATACACACACAGAGAGAGAGAGAGAGAGAGAGAGAGAGAAACAGAGAGAGAGGGGGGGAGAGAGAGACAGAGAGAGCGAAAGCTAGAGAGAGAGAGAGAGAGAGAAAGAAAGAGAAAGAGAAAGAGAAAGATAAAGATAAAGAGAAAGAGAGTGAGTGAGTTCACACTCTCACTGCTATATCGCACGCACACATAAGCACGCACATTATTCAGACTGACAAGTACATACAGGTACACATCGCACACGCACGGACAGAGAGAGAGAGAGAGAGAGAGAGAGCCGGAGATAAGATAGGGATATGCTAAGGAATGTCCCCTTTCCTTCAAAGTTCCTTTCACTTCATTCACAGACTGACACACAGAACATTCAAAATTGTGCAGTAAAAAAAGAGGCAGTGATCCCAAAGCAGGCAAGCAACCCAGAAAATTACCAGAATATCCCGAAGAGTTTTGAGTATGATTTCAAGCAGGCAGACCTTAGTGCACCGCCTGGTGGTCGCACAAAGAAATATGCAGGGCCCTGGTGAATATACACTGAGAGATAACCATAGACAGGCCCTACAGTAGAGTGGAGTCGGACTGTCACAGAGCCTTTCAGGGGAAGCTTTCATATACGTGCAAAGACACACGAAGCAGAAAGGCTGACACAATGAAATACATCATAGATGCAGTCCTGCTAGAGCCTTGAAGCACAGGCTGCCCACATTCTCTCTCTCTCTCTCTCTCTTTCTCTCTCTCTCTCTCTCTCTCTTTCTCGACAATTAATTTTAAATGGGTAGGTAGGCAAGCAGGTGGGCAGGCAGGCAGGCACACAGGCCATGTATCTATTCTAGGGGAAGGGAATTTTTCGCAGACAGGAAGACATATTAGTAACTCTGACAGTCTATCGTCGCCAGTCAATCAGTGGGTCAAGTTAGTCAGTCAGCCAGTCAGTCAGCCAGTCAGTCAGTCAGTTAGTCAGTCAGTCAGCTAGGTCAGTCAGTCAATCAGTTTTTTGCCCTTGTGATTCTCCTTTCAGCACTCCTGCACTCAATCGACGTACACCCGGTTACTCAAAGGAGACGAATTTCAATACAAAAATAGGAACACAGAATAATATGGAATGGAGAAAGACTGACAGAGCACATGAAGACAAAGCCATGCCATAGACTGGTATCCAAGACCACAAATACCAGAAAGATTTGTCTACAGGGGCACCGTGCATCAAAACGAGTATCGTATACAGCATTTTGGGGGGACCCTTTAAGACAGATATATAGACGGACAGAAACTGAACAGGCCTACTCATTTATTACTCAATTACATAAGGATTCACAGCCCAATGTCAGTATAGACAGGAAATCGTATATACTGGCATGCTCAAAGAGGGTGAAGAGAGCTAGAGGAAAACTGAAGGCGCCCATGTTCAGCAGCTCTCGGCAAAGACTCGCATGCGCATATTAGCTAACTAGCTGTCTCTGACTGTCTCCTTTTGCTTTATGGATTGAGGCAGATAAACAGAAAGAACATAAAGACAGGATCAGGTTGACCACTAACCTTTCTTTGGAGCAGGATAGGTGGGGACCTGACTAAAAGTCAGATCTGCTTGGTCCGCAAACAATATGAAACTGGCAGCTCAGTGACAGATTCAGATGCACGGAGACGGCGTTCGAAGTATAGTGTTTTCACTCAGCTCTCGCTTTCTATTCACTCACTCTCACGCCCACGTCCACCATTAAGATCAAGATTTCCCTCATCTGCTTACTACAGTCCATCATCATTGCCTGACAGCCTGAGACGAGAGTCACAAGATGCGATAATTAATGATGCCCGTGGTCGAATTCAATCATGCATGCACAAAATTTTTACTGTCCAGTCCCGTAAGGCGTTTGCGACCCGAAATGTGAGAAAGTATGTATTATTACAGATAGTGAGGATAAGATAATTCCGTCTGCAAAAGTCCGTGCGCAAAAGCCGCGTGCAAAAGTTTTTTAGTGAAATCCGTACACGCGAACAGCAAATTTTGCTTCAAAAACTTTTGCACGCGGCTTTTGCATACGGACTTTTGCAGACGGAATTATCTCATCCTCACTGTCTGTGATAATAAGTGGCGCGCGTGCGAATTTCACTGCGAAATTCGGTGCAGGGGGCGGGGCTCACCTTTACTTTTTTCCTTTCGGTTTGGGCTACAGATACCGTGGCTCGGGGGCCACGGCATTTCAGTGCATGCATGAGTTGTTTGGCCCTGGCACGCGGGCCCGGGGTATAGCATGGGGGCGGGCCGCGCGTGCGCGTGGGCCTCCTTGCGAATCAAGGTCAGTCATTGCAGTTCTGATATTATACGACGTTCCGAGCTCTGCAGTGAACTCAAACTTCGCGTCGCTATTAAAGTTCGCCGGCCTTCTTCAATGCATGGAGGAAACCAAAAAGCACAGCCAACCGACCCCTCGACGGGATCCAAACGTCTCTTTAAGCTGCAGGACGCCGAGACATTGGTCGGAGCTTCCACACTCTTGTAAAGTTGTGAACCCGACTCCGACAACGCAAGTGTTGCTTGCTACGCTTGACCTCAGCTCCCTCAATTGCCACCTGACGCCTTTAAACCTTCCCTTCTCGTGCATCTGGGAAGCTGCAGAACCCCCAAGATGAGGAGCGTCCTCTTTCTTCTGGTAGGCCGCTGCCTCACCTAGCTGCATCGCCTCTTCTTCCGATAAGACAGACAAGGAAGAACGACGTGTCTCAAACAACTGTTGTTCACCTGGCCCCCTTTTCCCTTGTTTGCCCTTTCCTGTGTGCAGCTTGGACTTGCCTGCTCTCTAGTTGCGGGCCAGTCCCCGTCAGAGCGCTGGCACACCCTGACGCTGAGTTTCTCCGGGCCTTTTCTGACAGAGCAGGCCAGCACCTTCACCAACTACCGCCTCGACGTGACGTTCACCCACGAGGAGACAGGGAAGACGCTGGTCGTGCCCGGATACTTCGCAGCAGACGGAGACGCCGCCACGACCTCTGCCTCCTCTGGAACGGAGTGGAAGGTCAAGTTCAACCCCCCCCTTACAGGAGCGTGGACCTATGAGGCGTCATTCAGGTCAGTCAATGCATGTGTGTGTGTGAAGAGGTGCACATCTGCTGTTCCCCGAAAATGGTACCATATATGCGAGGACCACTGAGCTCACATTGTAACAGAGGCAAATAGGTGGACTTGTGGCTCTCCTGCAAGCATCTTTTTCCTTCGCTCCTTCGTTTACCTTTCCAAGCTCTAAAATGTTTGCTATCAAAAAGACTACAGACTACTCGAATTCTCAACTTATTGCAGAACTGGTTCCAACATCGCTGCCAACACCTTCCCAGGATTCGGCTCTCCTCTCGCTTTCGATGGCGCCACCGGTACCTTCACTGTGGTGGAGACCACAGCAGACGCGGCCACAGCGCCATTCCGAGCTAAGGGAATGCTGCTGCAGCCTCAAGGGTCCAGATACCTCAGGCACGCGGGCACTCACGACGTCTTCATCAAGGTGTGTATATGAGAGGCTGAAAAAAAAAAAAAAAAAGAGAGAGAGAGAGAGACAGAGAGACAGAGAGAGAGAGAGAGAGAGAGAGAGAGACAGACAGAGAAAAAAAGAGAGAGAGAGAGAGAGAGACAGACAGAGAGAGAGAGAGAGAGAGAGAGAGAGCGTGTGGGTGGGTTGTCACACGCCAGGCAAAAAAAACAGGGTCAAGTAGACAGACGTACATAATTCTTTCATTCTCCCTCCCCCCCCCCTCTGCTGCAGGCGGGTGCAGGGAGTCCCGAGAACCTCCTCGGATACGCGGACTTCGACGGGACTTATGACACAAAGGGGAACTTCCTTCATAGGTGCGTCGGCCGGGCGGGCAGGCTTTTGTTCCGAGGATGAATGGCACTTTCTAGTTTGCGCATGCATGACCCATGTGCGCGACTGAAAATTGGGAAAGAGGTTTGAGAATGTCCTGTGTCCGCATCCGTCCGATCTCGAATATGCATGCATCGTACATTAACTACGGGTACATTTAGATGCACTACCCACAAGGGCGACAGGCGAGAGACCAAGTACCACCTTGAGCATGTACATGATCCATATTCTTCCTTTCCTTTCCTGTCTGTTGTTGAGTTGAGTGCAGATACGGTCCCCACGAGAGCGACTGGAGAAATGGGGATCCTCAGTGGCAGGGCCAGAAGGGAAGGGGCATCGTGGGTGCAATGAACTATCTGGCCGAGAAGGGGGTCAACGCGATGTACATGGTCATCATGAATGTGCAGGTGGGTGGGGCTGTGTGGTTTGGGTTGCTTGGTGGGCTGTTGCGGTGGGTAAGTGGGTGTGTGGGTGGGTGGGAAAGTGAGTGTGCTCTTTTGTCTGTGTGTGTTTGTGGTGTCACATCGTGTCGAATGGGTTTGTGCGTTCTTTTGATCTTGTTCCTCAATAACTCGTTTTCTGTCAAAATGAAAGATATTCTCTCTCCGCCGTCTTTCTCTCTTTCTCGCTTTCTACATGTGTGCGTGTGCGTGCAGGGAGACGGCGGAGACTGCTGGCCCTGGGTCTCTCACGAGGCCTCCGACCGTTTGGTGTACGACGTGAGCAAACTCGAACAGTGGGAGATCCTGTTCGAGCACATGGACGATAGGGGAATCCTTCTCAACGTGTACACACAGGTAGGCGGGGGAACTTTTTGTATCATTCACGTTCAATGGTAGAAAAGAGGTCGGATTAGATCAGTCCACACGCAACCGCAGGTTCTCCGCATATGTTCAGAAGAAGAAGCGATGCTTCAACTGCACATTTGCCCCCTTGCATAGTCGATCAATGCGTTCATTGAAGGCGGAAACGAAACAAATCGTGCATTCATGCGCCCGTTTGCAGGAGACAGAGAACGACCAGCTCCTCAACACCCCCTCCGAGAGAGGCATTGACGAAGATGACGCGCCTACGACCACCACCACGACAACTGCCCCTGCCACCACCACAGCACCCGCTTCCGGAGTGTTCCTCGCCTCCAACGGACAGCTGGTGATGGAGGCAGAGTCCACTGACTACTCTGGTAAGGCATTCAGGGAGAGAGGGGCAGTCTTCATAAAGGTCTCGGGTGTGCTATGCAGCGTTCAATTGCATGCTCATCACTTCGGTGAGAAATGCACAAAAGCCTACTTTCTCATACAATTCCCTATCGCACACGGACTGGCAGCCAGTGCACGCTTGTGTCTTTTTTGTAAACAGGTGCTCTGTCTGTGATTTAGAAGCAATGCAAATAACATGCATCTATTGTCCGTATGTGCAGGCACTCAGTGGGGCTACCACGGAGCCTCCGAGACCCCCGGCTCTTTTGGCGAGTCGGGATTCCTCCGTTGGGACGGGAACAATCTGTTCAGCTCTCCTGGCACGAGCACTGTGGACTTTCCGTTTGTGCCCGACCAGTCGGGGCAGTACACTGTCAAGGGGAGGGTCTCCAGAGAGGCAGATCCCAACACCACAGAGGAAAACGACCACTGGCTGAGGATTCTGGACGCCGCTACTGGCGTGGCGCTTCGACCCCTGGATCAGGACGGGCAGTGTCCTACTCGGACTGGCGAGACAAATTGCGTGAAGGCGGACGGATGGGTGAAGTTTTATTACTCCGGTGTGCCGATCAATGAGTGGAGGGTGAAAGGTGCCAACGTGGACAACCACGGTATGAACATTGTGTACGATTTGGAGCCTGGGAAGGAGTACACTCTTCAAATTGCAGGGAGGAGTGCCGGACTGGAGGTGGACAGAATTGCACTCAGCAACAAGGGAGGACTGTCGAATCTCCTGAACAATTCCCCAGAGTCTCCTAGAGCGTCCGCCTCAGCCATACGCCTTCAGGGCAGCCAGGCCGATAGAGAGGTGGAGGAGGGGATGATTCTGACTCTGCTCAGACAGATCTACCTCAGAGAACTCATTGCACGCTTCGGACATCACAATGGTGTGGTCTGGAATATCGGGGAGGAGAACACAAATACAGAGGAAGAGGTGAGTAGACAGACGTGCATGACTCGGGTTGGATTTCTCCTCAACGTTTTTCTTTCTATCGATATGATGACCGGTTTCCTTCCTGGATGCCTGCCTCATTGATTGACTTGCTAATTGGCTGAGTGGTTGCCTTGGTGACTAACTGGTTTGTTTGGTGTGATTTGAAGGTGACGGCTTCCTTTCCTCTTTCCGCGTCTCTCCACCCCTTCACAATGATCATGCAGGCCAGGGCCATTGCCGACTACATGAAAGCACTGGACCCCTACGACCATCTGGTCGCAATGCACACGTACCCTGGACAGAAGTACAGGTCGGCACTTGGGGTGTGTGTGAGAGTGGTCGAGGGGGTGGGCAGGAGTAACCGTTTTTCGTCAGAATGCTTCTCTCAACAGAGCTTGTGGTCTTTTTCTTCTTGCGTGAATATTCTGGCACGCGGTTATTTATGCTCACATGTTTCTCTTCCTGTCATGCTGGCATGACATTGATGACTCTACAGACCTCAGTGCACGCCTGGTGTCTGTAGTGAGCCTACTGATGCACCAATCCAAGTCGACGCTTCATCTGCACCTGTATGTATCAAGACAAATTATGTGCCGCCTGTTTCCGTACAGGTATGAGCCTCTTTTGGGCTTTCGAGACTTCGACTCTGCCGCTCTGCAGACGAACACGGACAAAATCGGGAGAGAGACGGAAGAGTGGGTCAGAAGATCGGCCCAAGCAGGAGATCCCTGGGTGGTCACATGGGACGAGAGCGGACCTGCCAACACAGGGGTCGCTCCTGATGCCTCCAGCATCGCCGTCTCCAACCACAAACAACACAGAGATGCATTGTGGCAGACCTACACTGAGGGAGGAGCAGGAAGCGATTGGTCCGCCAGTCTGCCTTGAGCTCTTCGTCTCTTAGTCTTTCCTTTTTCCCACCTGAGTTGCTCCTCTCCGTGTGTCTGCCGGAAAGAAATGTTTCCGCATGGTCCGAAATAAACTACAATAAGCATATATGTCCTGACTTCTTGTGTGGCCTTCTTTGTCATTTGTCTCTTTTCTCCGTCTCTTTTCTTTCTCAGGGCCCATATGACTCCGCTTTTATCTCTGAACACGCATACAGGTACTTCGGGTACCAGCAGGTCCACAACGACCTGAACCTGGAGGACTTCAGGAGCAGAGACGGCGTCTGGACCTGGACATCTGCAGCCGCCTCGTTCGTTGCCTCCAGACTGAACAGCACCATCGAGGCAATGGACAATGCAGACAGCCTCACACCCTCCTCCAGTGACTACGTCTTCGCAGGTCTGCGGGCCTGTCTGCTTATCCGTGTTTCTGTAAATTTGTGTTTCTGTGTTTCTGCACATTTCGGTCCCTCCACTTTTGCAAGTCTCTCTTATTTCCATCTCCTTCTGTTACACGCCCTGCATGCATGCTCATGCCACGAACCGTGTGGATACTTGCCGTATCCCTGCAAGCATGAACTCTAGGCCCTTCCAACTTTCCAATCCCGCCACTGTAACATCCAATCCCATCGTCTGTTAATTTCCCTGCAGCCCCCGGAGTTGTCTACCTCGTCTACCTGCCTAGCGGTGGCAGCTCTTCCCTTGACCTCTCTGACGCCCCCGGCAGGTATTCTGTCTCCTGGTTCGACCCACTGGTGGGAGGGGCCGTGCAGAGCGGAAGCGTGGCGGAGGTCTTTGGGGGACAGCAGAGCGCCGTGTCACTCGGCATGCCGCCCTCAGAGACGTCCCGGGAGTGGGTGGTCCTCGTGGAGAACGTGAGTGGATATCATTCAGGACTTGCTCTCTCTGTGACACTCGCTCGGAGCGCTCGCTTGTGTGACATAAAGAAGACGGAATCCTTTTCCTGATTGGCCACCTGCTCGAATCTCGCTGTATGTTCAAATCTTTCGTTCTCTTTAATTCCAAATGCATTCGTCATTCTCTTTCCTCTCCCTTCTGTGCCTGTGCAGACGGATCCGAATGCCACTCCCCCTCCGCCCCCCTCAACTACCACCACCACCACGACAACAGTGCCGCCCTACACAGGCCCTGCAGACCTCTCTGTCCAGTACGTTCTCTACGACGCAGACACGGACACTCCCATTTGGACCCTGACTGACGGACAGCCTGTGCCGCTGTCTACTGTGGAAGGGAAGGATGTGAACATCGAAGCACGCGTGGTCGGACAATCAGCATCCCAAGTCCAAAGTGCGCGTTTGACCTTCAACAGTCATGTGCAGACTGAGTCTGTTCGACCCTACGCCTTCTGGGGCGACTCTTCAGGTGACTATAACAGCGGCACAACCCTCCAGGTTGGACAGGTCTACTCCCTCTCTGCAGAACTGTTCTCTCAGACCGGGGGGAGCGGCACACTTCTCTTCTCAGACACAACAGCACTAACCGTCACTGCTGCCACAACCACCACACCCGCACCTACCACCACTACAACCACTACCACCACCACTACACCCGTGCCCACTACCACAACCACCACAACTACCACTACACCCGGGCCCACCACCACCACCACCACCACCACCACAACCACCACAACCACTACCACCACCACTACCACTACCACTACCACTACCACTACCACCACCACTACCACTACCACTACCACCACCACTACCACTACAACCACAACCACAACCACAACCACCACTGCCACCACCACGACCCCTGCACCCCCTACCACTACCATTCCCGAGCCTACTACCACTACTCCCACTCCCACAACCACCACCCTGTCTGCCCCCCTCTCCATCACCTTTGTGATGGTCGACTCCGACACCAACGAGCCCCTCCTCACTCTCGACCCCACAGCCGAGACTGCAGTCCCTTTCGCCCTCGTAGACGGGAAATCCGTCTCCTTCGACGCCATCCCCACAGGTCCCCAAGAGGCCCAAGTCATGAGTGCCACTCTAGTTTTCCAGGGCGAAACATTCACGAACACCCAGAGGGAGAACGTCCGACCCTTCACCTTCTTTGGAGACATAAACGGCGATTTCAGACCCGGAAAGCAACTCTCCTCCGGAACCTCATACACCCTCATTGCCACATTCTTCCCACAGACCGGACAGGCCGGCGCTCCTCTCCTCAGCGAAACGATCGTCTTCGCAGTCGAGCCCGAAACCACCACGCCTGCCCCAACTACCACAACCACACCCACACCCACCACCACCACCACTACCACCACCACCACTACTACCACCACTACCACCACTACTACCACCACCACAACCACCACTGCCACTACCACTACTACTACCACCACTACCACCACCACCACTACTACCACCACCACAACCACCACTACCACCATCACTACTACTACCACCACTACCACCACCACTACTACCACCACAACAACCACTACCACCACCACCACTACTACCACTACCACCACCACTACTACCACCACAGCTCCCCTGCGTGTCGAGTACATTTTCTTTGACGCGGCAACCCACGAACTTCTCTCTGGGGGCGCCCTCTCCTCGAGAGCCCAGCTGCCCTTCTCTGCCGTCTCCGGCCGCACAGTCGCGATTGTCGCAGCTCTCTCTGGTCCCGAGATCGATTTCGTCGAATCCGCCGTCCTCTCCTTCAATGGAGGGGAAGACGTGGTCGAGAACTTCCCGCCCTTTGCTTTCTTTGGCGATAACAGAGGGCTGTTCGAGGGAGAGGGTGTGCAGATCTCGGAACCCTCTGTGTTGTCTCTGAACTCCAAATTCTTCTCGGACAACTTCGGGAGAGGGGAGCTTCTTTTGGAAGACGACGCCACAATCTCTGTTGTGTGAGAGAGGGGAAAGAATGGACAATTTCTCTTGGTGACAGAGACAAGCGAGACAGCAAGCGGCCGGCAGAGAGATGAGAGTCGGTTTGTGTGAGAGAGGGGAGAGGGATGGGACAGGGGGACGTCAAAAAGCTACACACAGAGATCGATGAATATGATCTATCTTCTGAATGAGATAGAGCGTGTGAGAGAGAGATTGGGAAGGACACAACAGATTCCTGGATAGAATCAGACAAGGAAGAGAAAAGACATGCACAAGTAAGTACTTGGAGGAGCAGGGTAGTCGCAGAGAAAAGGTTTGGGAAGCAAACTCGTACACACAAATGCAGTGTGTGCGAGTGAGAGAGCGACAGGTGAATGATAGAAAATGCTGGAACGGTTTCCTTTTTTCTCCGCATATCTGAAAGGAATGAAGCAAGGAAGGGACAAAGAAAGAACCCACCAACGCAGAAAGCAAATCAGTTAAGATCGACAGAGAGAGAGGTGCAGAGCTTAGACTTGAGAAACAGCTTCTCGTTGTCTGAAAGGATGTGTCGTCATTGCATGACTGATTGTGCAGCACAGCGTCGCACAGCCATACAGGTGGTCTGTCTGTCTCGTCGTGGAGGCTCGATAAAGGGAGTCTCCGAGAGAGCCTGCGGTCTTTTTTTGTCTTGAAAGATCCATCCTTTTGATGCCTATCTGCCTCTGCATTCGTCTAGTTCGATTTATGTAGAGAGGGTGGGAGAGAGAGGGGAGGTGCATGAATTCTCCTAGCTGGGCAGGCGCCTCCTGTGAGACAGAGAAGGGAGGAGAGAAAATCAACTCTCTTCTCTTCTCTCCTCACATCGGATTCTGCATCGTGTAGTTGTGTGAAATTTGTACGTCTCTTTCTTTCATGTGCATGTCCTTTTTCATCCGGTCCCAAGTGTTCCGGCAAGGCACGCTGGAATGGGGTCACTGGAGGTTTACTGTATGTCTTCTTTTCTCTCTGGAAAGAGGGCAGAAAAGGAGGGAGGTGTTGGTCTGCTGATGAAGCAAAGCAAACAGAGAAAGAAACAATCAATACTTGTTTCAGGCCCTTTACGAGAGTTCGGATGGGAAAAGGTGAAATGTGACGGTGGTGTTCCGCGCTCTGTGGCAGTAGACCTCTTGTGGTCTTTTAAGCAAAGGTGGAATCTGGGTCCCTCGACTGCCCGCAACTGCACTGCATCGAGACAGGAGTGGAAAAAGGTTACTGAGAAAGGGCCCGGCCAGCTGGGCAGCTTGCTTGCAAGAAGGAAGACAGTCGAATCGATCAATTTGAAGGGAGCCTGAGAGAATGTAGCTTGGGTTGCCAGGGTTGGCTTGGCTTCGCTCATGCACGTTGTCTTAGCCTGCCTAGTCAACGTGCCAAGCAGAGAGGGATGACTGCGCTGCAGCAGACTGAAAAAACTCCTTTTATTCGATTGTGTTTCAGTTCAAAGTCGCTCATCACCTCAGGCTATGTGTGAGTCTTAACAATGTGAGTCATTGTGAGTAAGTCACTGTAAAGTGTACCATGCATGATGTTCAAAGTTACATGATATCACAAAGCAATGCTAGTGGCCTACTTTAAATTTGACTTGAAGTGCAGTAATTCTACTGCCGAATCTAGTGCCAAATTGAACGGCGAATTCAATATTTAAAATTTATAAACTTCATTGGGGGGGGGGCATTTAAGAACTGCTTCTAGCACGTCCAGCCTGCTTCTTGTCCCTTTATTTAGTTCTCAACTACTTTTGATTCATAACTACTCTACATACTCTGTCAGTCTGTACTACATTCCAACACACTGGCACGGGAACACTCTAGGTTCCTAGGTAGGTGCTACCGCTGCGTCTTTGGTATTTTTACGAATTATACATCATAAATGCTCAACAAACTGCTAGTTTGAATTAACATTGTTTGAATTAAATAGATGTGTTCACCCCATACTCAATTAAATTTCTAATTAAGTTTAAGATGACAAGCTGCACTTGCAGTCACACTGCGATACCAGTGTGACTAGTATGTAATGACTCTAAGCTTTTGCTCAAAAACAAACTCAGATTTTAATTATAAAATTAAAGCCTAAAATCAAGCCTATATAGTAAGCTGGCATTAAAGTTGTAATTGGACTTCTTAGAACCTAGCTTAGAACTTCTTGTAAGCGTTTGAAAATATTTATGATCTCAGATCATCTCTGATTTTCACTGATTCTTCAGAAATGTCTCGATCTAGGAATCGTCTCCGAATCGATCAATCTGCAACTACAGGGGGCAGTAGCAGCGCTATGCACTCTGGAGACCTTGATAGCTGCACTGCCAAATCATGAGGGGTCTGGCCTGCAGTGTTCCGCAACCGGAGGTCTGCACCTCTGTCGACGAGAAATTGGACGATTCTGGTCACACCCCACAGTACAGCGTTATGGAGAGGGGTCTCGCCAAACGTGTCTGCAAGGTCCACATCGGCCCCACGGTCCAAAAGAATCTCACACACATTCTGCACAGATGTAATGAAGCCGTCTTCTGTTGTGCGGGGGTTTCCGGGACGGATACCTGAAGGCACTGCATGCCAGAGCGTTTCCGGGACGGATACCTGAAGGCACTGCATGCCAGAGCGTTTCCGGGATGGATACCTGAAGGCACTGCATGCCAGAGCGTTTCCGGGACGGATACTTGAAGGCACTGCATGCCAGAGCGCAGTATGGCTAAGCAAGTCTCTGTCGTTAACATCAGCCCCGTCATCAAGGAGAAGCTGCGCGCAGCGGGGTCTCGCTCTTGCTGCAGCGCTCATCAGAGCTGTTTTCCAATACGTATCATCAGCGTTCATGTCAACCCCCCGGGAAAGAGAGAGGAGCAACAACTCCTCAAATTCGTGCCTGGAGAAAAAGGCTACTAGGGACTCTCTTTCGAAAAAAATCCGAGCACTGATCTTCAGATCAGCCACATCGGAAGTCTTCGCGAGAAGCTCTTTCAGGACCTCACTCACGGTAGAGCGGACCGCGGGGTCACCCTCCTGTGGGTCGTAGTGAAGTCTAAAACGATCGTTAACGTCAAAAACACTGTCAGGGTCGAGTTGCAGGTCTGCAGCCTCACAAGCAACCTGCAGTGCCTTCCTGCCATCTCCCCCCACTGCATCCACATTTGCCCCCTTTGCAACCAGGAACCGAACCATTCCCCACCGACCCTGACAACTGGCAACGACCACAGCCGTGTCGCCCTCAAGTACACCCTCCACACCTTCCGGCACCTCCCCAGCCTTCGCTTCTAAGTCCGCCCCGTCCTCCAATATCATCTCAAACACTTCCGTGTGGTTCGCACACACAGCCTTGATCAGAGCCGTCTGACCCTCAACAAGTCCGTTCAGATCTGCACCTGCCTTCAGACACAGACGGAAGTCGTCCCCGTTGCTGGCACCTTTGACGAAGTTAGAAAGAGCCTGCTGCGTAGTGTCTGCCGACACAGGTCGGAAGTCACGGATGATATCGCCAATACCCTGCTCGTAAAGGTAACCCACGTCAATTTTGGCGTGTCTGCTGACCACCCCCCCCAGCCCTTTAACTTTCTTCGAAAACTCTCTGCCGGTCTCCTCGATCACCTCAAGAACAGACACACCTTCATGACAGACCCGATGCAAATCCGCGGCCGCAGCCGCAGCTGCCGGGTTGTCAGTTGCACTCTTTGCCCTCAAAGTATTCTCAACAATCTCAACCTGTTTCTGGAAACACGTCATGATGGAGGCCTGCACTGCATCCAGACGCTGTAGGTAAGCTTCAATGGTCGGAGGAGGGTCAACTACCGTCTCCTCCATTTTCAAAAATCGGGAGCAACTCTTGGGTCATTCAGAATTTTCTGAGGAGGTGTTTACAGACTCTTTGGCTCGTTGATAAGTACACTGAATCTCTACATGACACAATTACAGCACAAGGACGTATGTACGTGCAGGGAGCCCTGTTCGTCATGCAAACAATTGCAAACACTCTCAGTCTGCCTCCTCCGTTCTCGCGATTGCACAGCGGACCTCGCGAAGCGCGGCGCCGCCGGCCATGCATGGGATTGAAGCCGGGCGCCGCCGCTCTTTGAAGCTTCCGTATCAAAGCTGCACACTGTTCTACCAGTTGAGGAGTGACGTGACAGACGAGGACTACCTAGAAGGACTCAAAGCAGAAAATGCACTCAAGTGAGTGCCAAGCCTCGTGCTCGTAGTGAAGTACATTCCGATGCCTGATCGATGTGGTCCTCTTGCCGAACTGAGCTGAGTTCAATGCGTTCAATGTGCCGTCTCCTCCGTTTGTTTCCCTTCATGGGCTTTGTGTGTGCTCCCATATCCGTTTCTTCTCTCTTCCGTACGGCAGATGCCTCTTTTGCATTTGTGTGCCCCTCTTTTGTACATCTCGGAAAGACAATAAGAGAGTCAAGTGCTCCAGGTCTCGGAACCGCATCGAACTCTCATGCCGTCTCCTCGCGACCTTCCCGCACAAAAGTACAGAAGGTCTCACTACAGGCTGAGAAGTCTCCGTCCATTCCCGCTGAGCAGCCACAGAGAGAGGCGGTCTCCTGGGACCTTCCCGGGTTGAAGAAGGAAGCAGACCGCCACTTCATGCGGGTGTTGAAGAAGATCGACAAAGCCAACCAGAGACTGACGAGACTGCGCTCTCTAGAGAATGAGGTGACGGGAAATTCTCCAGATGACATGACGGAAGCCGATGTGGAGACCCTCCTGCAAGAATTGCACACGAGACGGGAGGCGCTTGTAGAGCTGAAGGAAGGGCTTCAGAAAATCAAAAAGCCGACAAACCCCTCGTTCGAACCACTGGTGGATTTGGCACAGTCTCTGGGCGTTTCAGATACACCCCCAGAGCGCCCCCCCCCCAAGCCCAAGAAGAAGAAACAACCCCCCGCGGGACCTCGACTGCCCTACACCTCCTTCACTTCATTTGATGGCATCGAGATCCGAGTCGGGAGGCGTGCTGATGACAACGATGTGCTGTCGACAAACCCACAGTACCGAGACGGGGCCGACTGGTGGATGCACACCGCAGGGTGTCCTGGAAGTCATGTAGTGATCAGGTGCGTGTGCGTGCGTGCGTGCGTGTGTGTGTGTGTGTGTGTGTGTGTGTGTGTGTGTGTGTGTGTGTGTGTCTGTGTGTGTGTCTGTCTGTCTGCGGGAGGGAGAGAGAGGGAGAGAGAAAGGAAAGAATGAAGGGAGGGAGAGAGAGAAGGAAGAAGTGAGGGAAGGGAGGGGAGAAGCTAGAAGAAATGGAGAAGAAAGAAAGAAAGAAAGGAAGGAAGGAAGGAAGGACGGAAGGAAGGAAGGGAGGAAGAAAGAAAGAAAAAAGAAAGAAAGAAAGAAAGAACGAACGAAATAAATAAATAAATAAATAAAGAAAGAAAGAAAGAAAGAAAAAAAGGAAGGAAGGAAGGAAGGAAGGAAGGAAGGGAGGGAGGGAGGGAGGGAGGGAGGGAGGGAGGGAGAGGGAGAGAGAGGGGGAGAGGGGGGCGGGGAAGAAAGAAAAAAGGCAAGATTAGGTGGGGGAAAGAGAATAAATGAGTGACCGGACAACTTAAGTTAGGGGTGGACAGATAGATAAATGAGTGAGTGAGTCAGTGAAGGAGTGGGTTAGTGAGTGAGTGAATGAGTGAGTGCGTGTGTGCGTGAGAGAGAGAGACAGGACGAGGGGACTGATTCCATCGATCCGCCAGTCAAGACATGTGTGTGAAGTGATCAAAGGAGAAAACAGGACAGTGGGATCTTCGTTCCATTGCCCCTGGCGATGCACACCTTCTTTTCCGTCGGCATCCAGCGTCTTCCCCGCCTTCCTGAACATCTCCAAATCGGACCTTCACGCACTCAGTCAGGAAAAGTGGGACCGCGAGACCTTACCCTTTCGCTTTCAGCGGCCGTGCGTGTGCACGTCACACGATGACTCTCTTGGTGTAAGAATTGAAATGTCCACGGCTTTAATCTGTCCTCTTTGCAGGTCCCACGACGACAGCCTTCCACGACAGTTTCCCGAAACACTTCTGGACGCTGCTGCACTGGCTGTAAAGAATTCAAAAGCGAAAAATGCAGGGGGCAGACAAACCGTGTCGCTAGTGAGGTGCAGGCAGGTAAAGAAGCCGGCGGGTGCGAAGCCTGGGTTGGTGCAGTTGAATGGATCCGTTGCTTCGGTGAAGGTAGACATTGTAAAGGAGGCTGGCAGACTGCTAAGGCTTGAGTCGCAAATTATGCGGCAAAACCAAACAAATGAAGCGTGAATCCATTCAAAAGATTCCATTGAAGTGTCAGTGTTTAATTATAAGATTTAAATTTCGATGCATGCAGCCTAGCATGCAGCATCCTTGCACCCATTATTATAAATTAAGAATGTGAGTAGTGGTTGGCCAGAGCTTAAGTGGTGGCTCACGGGCTTTCACCGCCTCATGCAATTCAGTTTCCTCAAGATAGAGTTTTTTAAATTTGACTCTTAATATACTACTAGTATATTGTTTAAATTATAATTTTCGAGTTTTATGCAGTTTTATGAATTATATTACGAACGGACTGGCTGTACGTATATTGAGCTATCAACAATGTGCATTGTCATATTTAATACAAGGCTTCCTAGCAAGGCTTCAAACTTTGCCTAAAAAGGCCTGTGCGTGTTAAGCAATCCCCGTCCTGCCCCGGGCGGAAACGTAGGCGGAAACCTCTTAAAGTCACGCCCCTAAATAAGTTTTTGCCGTCTTCTCCGATTTTCTTCATTCACAATGCTTTGCCTTTTCAAAACTCAGTTGAAAACTGGCTATAGCTGTGGGCATGGCTTGTCTGGTCGGGACTGACAGACATAGTTGGCAAAATGTAATGCAATACAATGCAATACAGTGTAATTCAATGCAGTGTAGCAAAAATCAAGTTGCTATATAATGTAATGCACTATTAATTAATAAAATAATTAATTATTAATTATAATTGGACTAGTTTAAGCATGTTCTAGGCCTTGCACTAGGCTAGAAAGAGCTTTTTAACAACATATATTTATGATGCAAAAGGGTAGCAACAAGGACAGACAGTCAGAGATAGAAGTCCTCTAGACGGGGGTTTCAAAACCAGCTCTGGAGAGTCCAACGCTCTCCAAGAGGGCCTCATAATATGTAGGGTCCCCCTCTTCCTCTACCAGGCACCCCCCCTCCACCCCAAACACATTCAGAGCTTCTATCGCGGCAGGTAGTATCGCCCACAGACGGTTCTAGACATTCTTGATACCGGCGGCTTTCTTGTGGAGTCTCTCTACTCTGAGGTTGGCATAGGCTTGAACAAGCAGATCCTGATACTCCTGGCTCATCCGGTTTCTCTTTTTTGAATATGTATGATCATAATTGCTCCACCCCCTCTCCACTAGCCCTACTGTATTCACTTGGCCCAATTAAGACCTTTGGAGCGACCTCCTTCGAGTTTTTTGGACAGGCCCCGGCCACATACTCGGACTTCCACCAGTCAAGAGTATGGAGGGAGGTGGAGTGGCCGGACTGTGGTCTTGGGAGGCGACGACTTCGTACAAGGGGTGCGCGTTTTGGTCGTTAGGACCGGGGAGAAGCAATGCACCGCGTGTGGGGCAGAGTGTGCGCTGCGGTGTGCCGAGTGTAAGGTGATCCGGTACTGCAGTATTGCATGCCAGAGGTCTGACTGGCCTCTACAGCCGAGATGTTTGCTAGACTATAAGAATGAATATCTAGCTACACACAAAGACAGAAATAAAGACTCACGATGAAATCGATCCGTAGGTCCTTATTGCAGAGAAAGTCGTAACTGAGTGGCCAGCAGAGAGCCACTCCCAGAGGAAAAAACGTTCAATTCTAGCAATCGATCAAGACGAAACAATGAGAAATTTTGTGAGTCAAAATGCATGTGAGAGGAGACGCTTGACGGAGTCCCTGTGTGCGAGAACCCCGGAAAGCCCCAAACGAGAAGTGAAAGAGTTCCAGGGATGACAATCACTTGCATAAACAATCGGGACTCAGCATGCGTCACTCAACGTGCAATCACTGACAGGAGAGGCGAGCCGGGATCAGTCAAAGAGAGAGAAGCGCATGGAAAGATGAATATCATGCGTGAAGCGAGCCGAAACAATGATGGCGCGCGCAGCATTTAAGGATCCAGATGGGGACTTACGCACTTTAAAAATCAATTCGCTCGGCATGCGCCCCTTACCAAATGGAAAGAGAGAAAAGAAGTGTGCATCGACAAGCAAAAAAACAGGAGCAGCATGCTTCTGGAACATTACGTGGCTTCTTCTTTCTACAGCGGTAGCTGACAAAACCGGGAAACAAACAAAACGCTCTCATGCGGTCAGCTCCTCCCCATCCCCCCTTCTTTCCTTTTCCATCGTCGGGCGGTCACGCAGAGCAAGAGGAGGAAGAGAAGACACAATCTCGCTCCCAAACACCAGAGAAAGAGAGGGAGAGGGACTCATGAGACGAGTCAGAGCGCCAAGGTCGAGCGCCTTCGTGAGGAGGTCAGAGAGGTTGGAATCGGTGGGGATCTTGAAGATGCCAATCCTATGTTGCTCGACCAAGTCAGTGGCGGCCTGGAGGGGAACGACACAAGCCTTGTCCTGCATCTCCCGGATAATGGGGAGGAGGGCACGCTCGGCAGAAGAAGAGGCGCCAGACAACAGCAGAGACAAAACGTTCGCTGCATCGCAGCCAATTCCGACACGGATGTTGGAGTAGAAGGGGGCGGTGCAGTTCGCAAAATGCAGCGCGGCGTCGATGCCTTCCTCCAGAGCGAGCACCTCTGCTCTTGTAGTTGATCTTGCTACACGGGACTGCCTCCTGCTTTTCCAAATGAGAGGTGAGTTGTTGATAAAAACAACCCAGCCTGTCTGAGGATGTGGGGAGGCGGCGTTGCCAAACGATGAGTCCCCATGCTCGATGGCAGTCAGCTTGGTCGGGTCGGAGGAAGGACGGACGTGGATCCCGAGAGATGGGTGCGAACGGAGGTAGCGCACCGTTTGGAGGAGAAGACGAAGAGCCCTCTCGGTCGGAGACGCCAGAAAACGTGACAGGTACGAGTGCGCGAGAGCGACATCTGGCCGTGTGCAGCTCGCCACATAGCCTACCTGCCCAAGCAGGGTTCGGAAGACCTTCACACCTGCGGCAGACAGCAGAGGAGAGGTGTCGTCCTCATGCGTAGACCCGACAGGGAGAGGCTTGTCTGCACGTCGGTCAGAGCCGGCCATATCAGGAGGGAGGACAAGGGAGGCGACGTAGTCATGTTGGTGGCAGAACACGCCGGTGGTGGAGACGTCGAACTGTACACCAACAAAACGACCCTCCGAGAGATCGGTGTAATCGCCGCACGTCACAATGTCCTTGAGGGGGTCAATGGTAGCTGCCGCATCCTCCCCGATGCCCAGAATGAGCAGATCGTCACAGTAGGTGGCCATAAGAGCACGAAGCTCACCATCGGCACTACGTAACACCCACACACCCGGAAAGAGCGTTGGCTCCCATCCAAGGGAGCGGAGGACGGAGGTAAGAAAATCCTCGAAGACCTTGCCTGCGTCGGGCAAGCCGTAGACGGCCTTGCGGAGGACCCAGAGAAACTGCCCATGGTCTGGGTGGTCGGAAGGGGGGATGGCAGCGAGGGGGGGGCGATCAGGAGGCAACGGGGCTTGTAGGTACGCCTGCACGACATCGGCCTTCTGAAGGGAAAGGTCGACGCCTCGACGCTTGCAAGCGTCCAACGCAATCTGCAGGACAATGCGCACAGCTTCGGGGGGGCAGAGTCGGGTGGCGACGCTCAAACCCTCCCGAGGGACCTGCTTGCC
>JAHBMJ010002205.1:5000-16728 GCA_018398765.1 Chromera velia | reverse complement strand
CCCCTTCTCTCTCTCTTTTTGCGTGTCTCGCTCGCCTAGGCTGCCAGCATCTCTCCCCTCCACGCGGCCGCGCCCGCAAACAAAACAGACAAACACACACAGACACATGGACACATGCGCTTACAGGCGTTTTATTTGCCGCTTTGCACTCACCCCCTGTTTCCCCATCTCTCCCAATTAAACGGACAGACTCACAATTCATTCTAGTATGCATGTAGAAAGAGGGGTTGTTGTGCCTCGATGACGGAGAAAAGAGAGGAAGTGAAGGAAGGAAGGAAAGAAGGAAGGAAGGAAGGACGGAAGGACGGAAGGACGGAAGGAACGAAGGGAGAAACAAGGTAAGGAACAGACCATCTTGAGAGTCCAGTACGGCGGGCCACCTTTCGGCAATCCGCCTCAGGTCATCCTCCACTCCCCGAACAGCCGCCTGAAACCACTCCCTGCACGAACAGAGAAGAAGGGAGGAGGCAAAGAGAAGAGTGGAAGAGGCTTTGCGCGTGTCTGTGTACTCCACGACAACCTGCCCACCCCTGTTCTGAAGGGCGCTGGAGAACAGTGAGAGAGCCTCCCCTATGGGTAGAAAACAGCTTTTTGACAAGACCGCACGCAATGGTCTGTGGAGGAATTCTGAACAATCGCGCTGTCTGAGATGCAAACCCAACGCGCTTTTGATTCAAAGGAGCAGCACTCTGGCACGACGTACTGACTTCTGCATCGACTGTCTGGTTGTCTCGTCCAAAAGCTCCTTTGAAGGCTCAACGGAGGGCTCATCAGGGGAGCCTTCTTGCTGCTCTAGCGTCTGTCCGCCTCCATTTTTCTCTTCTCCCTCCTTGTTTCCTTCCCCTTTGTCTGATTCTGCCTCACCTCCCGTTTCCGCTTTGTCTTCTCCATCTCTTCTCTCATTCCTTACTGTCTTCTCCAGAATTGCTTCTTCGTGACTCCTCCTTTCCGGAGATTCGTCATCCTCGTCCCTGCACACACGCAAGGCAACGGCAGGATGGAAGGAGAACAATGGAATTTAAGCGACCAAGAAGCTGGGAAAGAGTTGATTCATTCATTTCCTTTGTTGAAAGGATCATGTGTAGAGTCTCCTTTTTTTTCTCCACCACAGCCAATCGATGGGAATCGCTACACAGGTACATATGCATGCATGCACCTTGATTTCACATGCATGCAGCGTCTGACCTTTGCGGCGACTCCGTCCTGCGTTCGACGGTCACCAGCACAGAGCTCTTCTTGGAGCTTCCGCAGCCCATCGGCTAATCTTGCCTCCCTTCTTTGCTTCTCTCTTGAAGGGAGGTATGGCCAGTCAGACTCAACCTGACCAAATGTGAATGCGATCAAGGATAAATGTCTCTACCCCAATTCCTTCATGGGACATGAACTCTCTACACAGAAGCTCACAGGGGTGTTTCTGGGCAGAAAGGCACAACGTTAAGCAGACTGCTCCTTTCAGGAAGTACACAAAGGAGACGATATCATGACACAGGATCAAAAGCGGGGGGTGGAAAAATCAGCGAAGATATATATGTCTCTGTACAAAGGTCAGTGCTCGTGTGACAGCCTTCCTTTGTCGCGCGCTGGCATGAAAGGAAAAGAGATAACTGCAATCCACGATTAAAGGGAAACTCTTGTTGGGTACCTCCAAGGGTGGGGAGAATCCCGCAATGAGGTGTCAGTTCTCACGGAGCCAGCCAAAGACATCCAACGGAGTGAGAACGGTGGTTCAGCTGGAACGAAGTCGGAGTCCGGCGGACGGGCGAGTGGCATTCGCGGCCAGGCGCAGGCCGGCAAGGGTTTTCGCTTTGCGGGCCGAGGTGGCCCCGGAAAGTGGCAGTGACGTAACGCGATCGAACACAAAATTCATCAAAATTCGGTTGTCGCGGCGAGACGCCGTGAGAAAATACGACGAAAACGAACGAAATGGTTTGAATCAGCTTCAAAAGAACAGCCACCGGCTAGTCAGTTGCCAGGTACGAATGCCAGAAGTGACGTAGGTTCGTTTGCCTTCCGGTTGCCGGACGAGAGTGTGTATCGAGTGATTGAGTTTTCTCTGAGTTTTCGGTTGAATTCGCCTCGGGCGCTGACAGTGTCAGTTTCTTCGGAATCGTCAGGTAGATGTCAGCGTCAGCTGAGAACAGGGCCAAGGTGGCAGCCGCCACGAGTGACCCGGCGAACCCTGTCGACGCAGACGTGATCATGGAGACAGAGCAGGAAAAGCAGAAGCGTGAGGAGAAACAAGATGCCATAAGAGCCGCATTCGAGGTTCTCAACGCGAGTGAAGGTCAGTCTCAAGGAGACGGTTTTGACCTAGGTTTTGAGCAACAGTTTCGTGTCAGTCACATCATACCGGGGGCCGTTTGGGGCACTGGCAGACGTGGTATTATGACAATTGGAAGGCACCGCAGGGCATGACGCCAAAGGGTGACGTGCATTCAGTTGAGACAAGATCATGCGAGTCCGGCGCTTCGCGAACTCAAAAGTCAGGCGCTGGCTGAGCTATGACACTGTATGAATGTGTCTGTGTCCGTGCAGATGTGACTAAATTCCTGATGGAGGATCAAACGGTCAGATTCGCCAAGATGTTGGGTGAACCCCCCGGTTAGGGGGAGGAGGACCCGAAAAAGAAGTCGAAGAGAGAGAAAGACAAGGAGCGGAGGGACGCTCGGGCGAAAGCCGAGAAGGAGGGGGAGGAGGCACTTACTCGCAGAGAAGCCGCCCTTGACGACATCGAGGCGAATTGGGAGAAACTGCAGAAAAAGAGGGGCCCTCCAATGGATGGGGGTCATCGAGAAGAGGCCGAGATAGGTAGATCGCAGAAGAAGCCTCGTGAGAAGAAGGACGGCGACGAGTGCAACGAGTCTGGGGACAGGGATATGCTCACAGGTCAGGGGAAGGGGAAGTTTCAGGCAGACCCTTCAACATGGGATGTGAATCTGTTTCTGCCAGCAAGTAAGGTAGAGAGAGACTCCACTTGTATAATGCCTGAAGATTCTGTCATCAGGGGTGCCTTGACCCTGGCGCCAAACGGAGAAGGAAAGTTCAAAACACCTATCCGGTTCGACAGAGAACCACCCAAGAACGTGGTAAGAGTATGGGCGGGGAGGGTTGTACGAGAGAGAGATAACATCTTTGATGACACAGATGAGAAATCGGAGAAAAAGTCCAAAGATGTGGCGGACTCCGAGGTGGCAGCAGTGCTGGTCAGATTCCTTGAGGGATGCAGTGAATTCCCTGCACTGCAACAGGGGACCCTTGAGGCGGTTAGGAGAGCCCTTATTGCCAAAAAAACGGGCGCGCCACTTCCCCCGCACGCCTCTGACATGGTTTTCCCCCTGCTGGCTCTGGCATTCGAGAGACTGACCTGCCTCAAGGACAAGGGGGGACAGACCGAGGCAAGAATGTCTGCGGTTGAGGCAAAGCTGCAAAGCATGGGAGGCAAGCCCCCGCAGACCCAGAAGTGGTCTCTGCAGGAATACGAGTCTGGACAGACGAAGCAGCAAGTCAGAACCGCAAACCAGTAAGAGCAGTAGCAGTAGAGAGCCAGAAGGCTTGCGGCAGCTGCAGCGGCAGCAGCGAGCAACACGACAGCCCTCGTCTGCGGTATATGCGCCACAAAAAACAGATATGACATCGACGTAAACCACCTCCCCTCCGCTGACCCCGCCTCGCTGAGGCACCCCCAGACGCTATGCCTGAATTAAGGTCTCCCAGACACTCCTGCGTGGAAGATGCTTAATGATCTATACAGGGCGAGGAAGAAGCATTAGAGGAAGAGGGGGTCAAAGGGTTGAGGGTAGCGGGGCGAGAAAGGAAGGGAAAAGGTACCCCCCCGACACTCTAAGCTGTTCTTGAAAACATTTTTCAAGATTACATTTTTCAGCGGCATTTAATTTTAAGTTAGGATTTTTGAGCGGCGGCACCGTTTCGTGCCACCAAAATTTATTCCACTGTACGCGTATGCGCCCCACTGTTGCGCTGCCTTTACGGAGCACCGCGCGGCCCCAGAAACCATGGCCCTGGCATGCCTTTCTGCATGCAGGCGCAGTGTTTTTCTGAAGGCCCATCAGGCTGTGACGTGCAGGCTCAAACGGCAACTGCGCAATACTTCAGAGGGCAGCGCAGTCGCGCATGCTCACTTAGTCTGCGAATCATGTAACGGGTGTATCACGTGTTGTTCAGGTGTATCACGTGTACGAAATTCAGAAAATAAATCTGAACGTTCAGGAATTTGCACGTTGGTGCGAGGTTCGGGGTCTTCGTGTGGCTGCCCGTAGGGGTGCCCGTTAGGACTATCGAGAGCTTTGTCGTCTCGATAACTTTGCAGATTCTAGCCCTGAAGACTCAGACAGTGAATGATGCGTTGGCTTAAATGTTGCATGCATGAATGAATACTTACAATTCATACATCACTGCTGAAACCAGAGAAAGTGTCGCTAGTTTTTTTTTGTTTTTTTTTTAAGATATAAGCCTTGCATGCGGCGTAGCTTTTCAAGACATAGGCTCTTCTTGCGGCATAGTTTTTTAAGATATACGCTCTGCTTACGGCGTATAGCTTTTCAAGATATAGGCTCTCTTTGCGGCACAGCTTTTCAAGACATAGGCCGCGCCTGCGGCACAGCTTTTCAAGAGTGGATTTTTGAGCGGTATAAAATTTCAAGTAGCCTTGAGTGTCAGGGGGGTAAGAAAAAGGTTTAGGAGGAAGAGGTTAGAAGTCTTGCGGCAGAGTTGAACAAAATTCTTGCGTTTGCTCTTTTATAGGTATTCGGAGTGACGAAAAGGAGCAGTGTTAAGGGCTATAGGAAGCCCTCAGAATAGACAAAGGGAAGTGATACTGGTCAAGCTCCAGTGAGGCTCCAAGATAGTCTAAGTGTCTGAAGAGTTAGAGGTTAGGCCCCAGAAAGTTCAATCTATGGCGCTAAGATTGATCGCTTATCAATCAATTTCACGTCAATATCGAGTGCAGATCTTCGCGTTTTTGCTCAAGTTTGGAAGTTGACTTCAGAAAGGCAATTCTGATGGTGTCGGACCTCCCGAGATGACCGACAACCTCGGAGGTCCTCTCGGAAAAATCTGGATTTTGATTTTTCTTGCGTGATCCGATTTTACAGATGCGACAGTCCATTCAGACTGGACGATTATTCGACTTCAGAGCCGATTAATCGCCGCGTTTAAATTCGAATTCAAACCGCACGGAATTCGACCAGATAAAATCGGGTATTGTGAGTTTTGACCGAGTGGTATTCGAGTACTTCGAATTCAGACCGTGCACTATTTGGTTTTCGGTCTGATGGTTATTTGAATTCAGACCGCGCACTATTTGACGTCTCAATTTCTGACCGCGCTTCTTTCTATCTTCGATTTTAGACCAGGTCTTATTCAGCTCTTATCGATTTTAGACCGTACTTTATTTGAATGCGTGTATTTTAAAATTCTACCAATGGTGGGACTCGAACTCAGGACCTCTCGGTCCGAGCCTCTCGTCCTGACCATTAGGCCACGGAGGCTAGGTCCTGACTTAGAGATCGTCTTTACCTAATTCTTGTCTTTTCTTATCTTTTTACTTCTTTTTATTTCCATTTTCAATCGTTTGATCTTGTCTCCTTATCTAAGTTAAAATGTTAAATTCGTTGCCTCTTTTCTATTATTTTCTATCATTTAAGATTCATTTTTCTTTCATTAAATACTTTCTTTTAACTCTATTTTCTTATGTCTAGACTAGCGCATAGCATGCGTCTCCCTTTTAAGTTTGGGGTTCCATACCCAAATCTTAGCGCATAGCATGCGTGTGTCCTTTTCTTAACTGCATGAGAATAAAACTTAGGAAGGTGTTTAGTCTAGTGTTTAGTTAAATACTAAAAGAAAATAGTAGTGAAATGAAGTTTTTGATTGCTTCAAATAATTTGATCGAGGGTTTTGTTGCCTCCGTATTTTCCTTTTTATCGAAAGTGACTATCGATCGGAACGGACACACGATGTTTCCAAGTATTATGAAGGATGACAAGTGAACCCGGGCCCGGGAAAGAAAAAAAGGAACATACCGATTGGTGCACAGACTCAGACCTCTATGTAGTGTCAGATCACCCCCAGTTCTTACATACACGAGGAATCTATAGACTTAGTATAAGAGACTCACGCGGATTCATAGACTATGACGGACACACGAAAGAACAATCGCAAAGGCGACCGTCTTTTCTTTTTAATACAGATCATTAGTACTACCGACACTTTTTTTTCTCACGTCTCTTGATTTTGTCAACTGAAAGCTAAACACTTCTTTCTCGTGAGTTTTTCTTTTTTTTCTAACTCCCCCGTTTGACGCTCTTGTCATGATTGTAATTGACGCGCGTCTTTCTTTTGCTCTCTTTTTTATTTCGGTCAATCGAGGAAAACCTGGAAAAAAAAAAAAAACTCAAGAAAAGAAGAACGTGTTCTGCCTTCCTCCTTCTTTTCTCCCCATCAACTCCTCTCATCCTCCTGTGACAGTCGAAGAAAGTCTCCCCATCCCTCCGTCTTTACTGCTCCTTGGCAGCCTGAGGAGTGTCTTTGTCGGCCTCTTTGTTCAACCTAATAGATGTAGAGATCATAGTTGGCTTGAGCTCGCCCTTCACTGTATGTTTGTGTATAGTGGTGATTTTATGGCCAAAGAGGAAGTCTTGGGGGTTCGATGGTTTGGTTGTGGGCGGGTGGGATGCATTGAAATTCAAGCAGTTGGTTTCATATGCAAAGCACTGTTGGAAGGGGGTCTTTTCTTTTTTCTGCAAGGTTCTTAACGGACTCTTGAAATTTTTTGCACCACATTGTGATTTGAACTCTGTTTTCCAGTTTCAAGAAATGTTGGGTGACTTCAACGTTGGGTTCGGACGGGTTGCAGACAGGGCGTTGTCTATGTGTGCCTTACCGAGCTGGCTGATAGGTTCGGTTGCAATTGTGGTGGATGACATTAAGGCGTACTTTCCGTCTTTACCCCGAGCTGACTTTTTGTCTTCTCTCGATGCTTTGGTTTGTTTTCTTTCTTCTTCTTCCAGGCATCGTTTTGCTGTGCTGAGAAAGGGGGGGTCTGTTTTCATGAAGAGTGCGGGCCCTGCTGTCGGGGATGCATGGCTCACAAGGTGTGTGAAAAAGAAACAAGAGGTTTTCCTCTTCACACACGCAAACAACGCACATGCTACCTGTGTTCCGTTAAGTTTGTTGTGTGATTTAATTAGAGTTGACTTTAATTCAAATACTATCTGGGTGTTGGGGGAGAGGGTTGCTCAGGTGGAGGGATTCCCACAAGGGAGTCCGTGTTCACCTGGGGGCATACGTTTTTATGCTGTATGGAAGGAATATCAGAAAGCACTTCTCCTGAATGTCACTTCATGGCAGTCTTCTAAGTGGTTCATGAGGCGATACATGGACGATCGGACGTTGATGGCTCGTTCTGTTGCTCCCAATTTTCTTGGAAACGATCCTTTTATGCTTTCACTACAGCGCTATGATTTCTACCATGGTACATGTGTTTTGGAGAGACAGTGTGGGAAGGAGGTTTTGGGTCTCTCTCTCTTCACTCTCGAGAGTGCCCCAGAAGTTGTTCTGTTCTCTCCAAAGAATCCGAATAGATCTGTTTTCTCCCTTTTCATTGATGGGTCTTTGGAAACTCCACATGGAAGTGACTTGTCGTTACATTCTTCTGTTCATTTGCGTCCCCGATTCGTTCATGGGAATACGTGTGTGGTCAGCCGCTCTGCGCGTTCAGGTCTGATATGCGGTCACGTTACAAGAATGCTGTTATCCGCAAATCTACCCACCTGTTTGATGGTAAGGGAGTTATCATTAATGTTCGTTGAATTGCTGTCCTTGCGATGGCCTTTTAATTTTCTGAAGGAACAATATTTGCGTGTTTTGGTCCGTACGGCCAGCACGGATCTAATTGAAGGATGGTTGAATGAGATTGCGTTTCTGGAGCGCTTTAGGCCAACGATGTATTGAATATGTTTATATGTGTATCTTCCTTATTTCGATTCTTTTTGTCCTATTGATCTTCGATCGAACGTCTCTTTTACGTAGCACACAGAGCTAGAAGCGATAGAAAAAAGACAGTGGCGAGACCAAAGGGGGGGGTCGTGCGTGATGTTATGTGTTGGAATTGCGGTTGCTCGTCTGGCATGTCAGGATTGAGAGTGTGCGCATTGGTACTGCAGCTTGTGCCAGGACGATTTTAAATTGTGCGCGCGACCGATCGTTCACGGGGTGGTGTTTAAGCCATGCCGAGATTTATTGATTTTTCGCGCCGTACGTGTATTTGGCATCGAATTGGCATGCATCCGTCTATCTATACATGCGTACTGAGATACAGGCAGGTAGAAGGACTGCTCTTCCACTGAATACAGTGCTACCGCCTACTAGCACAGTGCGGAGATGGTTAGGACATACGTTACAGCTGTCTGAAGTAATGCGATTTCTAAGGTAATACTAATTAATAGTGGTGGAGGTCGTGACGGCCGAAACTCTTGCCTTCGCTGTGGCTTTCGCCTTCGGCAGGGCCGGCGCAAAGTTGGAGATGGATGAGTCCGACTCGGTCAGTGTCTGCATACATGTAAGGTCAAGTGACCGCAGGGAGGGGAGAACACAAGAGGCGGAGAGGGGAAGACACAAATTGAAGGGTATGATTTGAAATGAATCAAGCTTGTAGTTTAGTTCATCTGTAGAACAGAGTCTTTCTACAGAGTCTTTGACTTACAGAGAGGTCTTTTTTCACATGTTTATCCATGTCCGTTTCTTCCTACTTCATCGACAGGCTCTTAGGTGAGAAAAGATGGTTATTCACCATTTTCTTTGGCATCATAGTGATCAGACTCAAACTGTGGAAGCTATAGAAGAGGAGTCGAGAGGAGTACATTTGTACCCTATCAAATTGAGACAAATGGGACAAGAAAATGGTTAAAAATTAACCATTTAGGTCTCAATTTTCATTTTTGGTACACCTCAGTTTCATGAAAAATATTTATTATACAAGTCTCAAAACTAGTGCACCTAACTCAATTTTAATAGTTTAATGTTATCACTAACTTTGAAGCTCTTAAAGAAAAGATTTTTCATACTTTTTACCATTTATCATTTTTGGTAATAAAAAAAAAAAGAATTGGTACATAATTTTTTCCTATACAAAAAAAATGGTGAATCTATTTTTTTTTTGTATGAATTGGTAATCATTTTTTTTTTATGGGTTTAGTTGTTCTTTAGGCTTCTAGTGAGTGGACAAATGTAGAAATAGTAAAAAAAGATACGTGTCACTAGAAAAAAACAGTATATCAAACATATTTTTTAAGAAATTATAAGTATATATATAAGTAATAATTGAAATAAATATACTTTGATTTATACGTATTGTATGACGTTATCAATCAATCAATCAACAGTGTCATATTGCACCTTTGAAGTATTCTTCTACGGAAAGGCATAAAACATACAGTACAAGTGAAGGAGGGGGTCCAGGGAGAAGCCAAATTTATATATATGAAACAGTACAGTGATGTTTGGGTCAACTGGTCCCGTCCCCCTTTCTACAAATACACGGATGCAGATGGTTTTGAACATAAATCTCCTTATCTTGGATTTCATCTTCCGTGTGATTTGGTTCAAACTCTAAAGGAAGAGGAGGAGGAAGACGAGGAAGAGGAGGGAGGGGGAGAAGAGGAATGAGAGCAGAGGGAATGAAGTTAACGTTTCTTTGCATGCATCCTTCTGTACAAAATCTGATGCCTTCTTGCATCTTGGTTGTAATGCACTCGTTTTTTTGTGAAGCCCCTCTTTCCTGCCCTTCTCTTTATTTGTTTCGGCTTCTGTACTCGTTCTTTTATTAAGTCTCTCTTCTTTTTAAAGAGGCTTCTACTAATTTAGGAAGAGGAAGAGGAAGACGAGGAAGAGGAGGGAGGGGGAAAAAGGGGAATGAGAGCAGGGGGAATGAAGTTAACGTTTCTTTACATGCATCCTTCTGTACAAAATCTGATGCCTTCTTACATCTTGATTGCAATACACTCGTTCTTTTATGAAGCCCCTCTTTCCTGCCCTTCTCTTTGTTTGTTTTGGCTTCTGCACTCGTTCTTTTGTTAAGTTTCTCTTCTTTTTAAAGAGGTTTCTACTAATTCAAAGTGCTTGAAAGCGCTTGACACTTCTAGAACGCTTCAAACTCTTCTAGTTTAGACACAACAAAATTGAGACCTAAATGGTACGAAATGGTACTAAATGATATGAAAAATCATACTTTTTAACTAAAAAAAAATATGTACCAATTCTTTTTTTTTTTGATTACCAAAAATGGTAAATAGTAAAAAGTATGAAAAATCTTTTCTCTAAGAGCTTCAAAGTTAGTGATAATATTAAACTATTAAAATTAAGTTAGGCGTACTAGTTTTGAGACTTGTATGATAAATCAATTTTCATGAAACTGAGGTGTACCAAAAATGAAAATTGAGACCTAAATGGTTAATTTTTAACCATTTTCTTGTTTCATTTGTCTCAATTTGATAGGGACCACAATGTTTAGGAAACTTGGAGTTTGGTTAAGAGTAGCAAGGAGTGGTCTGACTATGTGGGAGCGAAGTCGGTGGGATGAGAAGAGATGCAGTGCAAAATGTTGAGGTGAGCTTCTTCATGTGCGCCTGTTCATTTGCTGTCTCTGCGAGGCCCCGCACGTGGTCCTGTACAGTCAGATGCAGGTGTTTTAGAAAAGTAAAGAAAGTCTTCATGCCGTCGCGCCCCAAATTGTACTTCTGCCGGGATTGGCGTGGGCGCGCCGGCCATGCATCATCTGACTGCGTGATTTGGACTACTGTGCATCGTTTGTTGCCGTCTCCTTTTTTTTCTTCTCACTTACCTGCTTCTGTCTTACCTGTGTGTGTGCCCACTATTGCTTGTACAGTCTCTATTTTAAACAAATCTGCATACCGTCTCTCATCTTGACAAGTGTGTTTGACATTTGTCTCCCTTTTATGTCTTAGATTCGTTCCGGGTATCTTTAGGACTCAAGGGAGAGAAGAATCATGAAACGAAGGCGTGTCGGTCCTTTGGCGTGCTCGGCACCCTTGTATACATGAATCCGATTTTGGCCACGCAATCGGATCTTCTGTTGCTGCCGTGATCTGGTCGGCTTGGGGGACCTGCCTGCTGGTGGTCATCCTTACTGCATATTCTCGGTCTCTGCTTCTGGGACCATGGTATACGATCTTCCTGCAAGGAGGTCTGTCTTCTGGCTCGTATATATAGTGGGGCAAGCGTGTATGCTTCTTTCAGAAGTCTCAAAATGCGTGCTGGCTAGCGTTTTGGTGCCCTTTCTTCGTTTTGCCCATTTTCAGTGTGATCTGCAGCATTTGCGGGCCTGTCTGGCTCAGGCTGGCTATGTATTTGTCCTTCCGTCAGCCAGTCTGTCAGGTTGTCTGGTCTGTGGCTGTTTGGCTGTCTTTCTGTCTGTCTGCTTATCTGCTGTGCGTCTTTATTGTCTCTTGTCTGTCTGTTCATTCATGTGCGTGCAGACTCAGTTGCCGGGGAACCGAGGAGTGCAGTGCAGGAGCAGTAGATGTGAAGGTGAAATGCAGGTGGCGATCGAGTGGTGGCAGTTGGGTGAAATGCTCATGTTGTGGTCAGTTAGTTCTACGTGATCTTTGCGGTGATAGTGTCTTTATCTTGGCCTAGTATGGGCTTTAGTTATTGTTTTCGTGGGTGTTGTTGTTGAGGAGGCAGGCACTTC
>JAHBMJ010002205.1:0-2500 GCA_018398765.1 Chromera velia | reverse complement strand
CTCTTTTATTTTTCTTGCATGCAGGGTTCCTTTTTCCACCTCTAGAGGCCAGAGGAATGGAGAAGAGAGGGAGTATAGAAGAAAAGAGACTCTAAGGGGAGAAAGTCCCCTCGAGGCGTGGTCGGGTGGGTCGAGCGGGAAATGATCCTCAATCATCGTGTAGTTTTCGTTTTCTTTCAGGCTTCTTTCTTTCTTTCTTTCCCCCCCTCCCCCCCTTTTTTTTTTCTTTCGTGCAGCGTCAAGCCTCCGAACTTTTTGTCTGCCTCCTTCGCTGCCTATAGAGAAGGCCCATATAGAGTGGAGGCAGAGAGAAAAGGAGGAAAGGACAACTGAGGGATGGGAAAGCACCCTTGGGAACGCAAGACAACTAGAAAAGATGTCTGTCGAGCGCTCGGGCTGTTTCAGATCCTTCTCTTGGGGATTTTCTGATTGCACTCTTTCGTTGGTTATTCGTGTTTCTTCCTTTTCTTCTTTTCGAATGTTTGGATGAGATCTGGACAGTCACAATCGCTCTCATCTGTCCAGTAGAAGTCAGGGTAGCCCTTGTATTTGAGTAAATACTGCTTGACCCCTTCATCCATTCTCTCGTCTAACACTTCTTCAATAATGTAGTCTCTTTCACTTCATTTTTTCTTGCTTGTTTTCCTCCCTTGTTTCTCTATTTCTTGTCTGCCTTTCTCCTGATTTTCCCCTTGAGTGCCCAATTCTCCCTGGTAGTCTTTTTATAGTTTTCCCAGGGTCTCTTGGTACTTGTTTTCGCTTTCTGCATAGTCTCTACTGAAGTAAGGCTTGATCCTATCTCTATTTACTATTTGACTGCTTTGGTATCCAGGCCTCCTGATAACTACTGTTCTGTTTGGTCGTACTTCAGTGATCAAGAAAAGCCCGTTGTAGGCAAGAGCGAATGCTTTATTCGTTCCCTTTTTCGGTTGTGGTTCATCCAACCACACATACGGCCCTTCTTTGTATTGCAAGATCTTACTAGGATTTTTTTTCAATAGTCGTCGTGTGCGCTGTTCTGCTGCTTGTTCGTACAGGCCCCGGATCTCTGCATCGTCTTCCCGAAGGTCAGTGAGAAGCTCAACATAATCGGGAGGAAAGACTGGGCCTCCCGCTTCTTCCAGGGTAATGAGGTAACGCAACGGATGCAGAGGTTCTCTTCCATACAAAACATGGAAAAGAGACATCCCTATAGCCATATGGATGGTAGAGTTGACTCCAAGTTGTAGGAAAAGACAGCGAAAGGAACGAAGGATGCCCAATTTTTATGGTTCTGTTCTGTGTACGAGCTTAAGACTCTTTTCAAATTTGCGTGCATTCTTTTAAGCCTTCCGTTTGTTTGAGAGTAATAAGCGGTTGTCGTGACCCTTTCCGTCCCTACCAAATCATTCACTGCCCGAACGATTGGTGCCAGCATGCTTGATCCTTGATCACTCAAGAGCCGCACCGGTCTTCCGTATCTATACAGTAGCACCTCTATGATCTTTTGTGCTATCGTTTCCGCTCTCAGATCTTTTATGGCAACAGCTTCAATGTAACGAGACGACATATCCATAAAAGTCAAGCAGAAACGATATCCTTCCTCTGAGACTGGAAAAGGACTACAGGCATCTAGAGCCCAGGACGATATGGGTTCAACATCTGTGAATGATTAGATAAGAAAATCTTCCTTCTGCTTTCTCTTTTTTCTTTCCTGACACTGTCTGCAGGTCTTGATGTGCCATTTGACATCAGCGGTGAGTGTGGGCCAGTAGTAGTACTGCGAGATTAACTGAAGGCACCTATGTATTCCGCAGTGCCCACTTAAATACTCCTCATGGTGTTTATGAAGAATTTTTTTTCTCATGCTTTTTGGTACGGCAAGAAGAAAACGCACGCCTTTCCCGTGTCGATTTAGTGGAGGCAAAAGACGAAGAAGAATTCCTTCATGCAGTATAAATAGAGGTGCCTGTGCAAGAATGGTCAATTGTTCCTTATTGCTGAGCCCCTCATCCAACTCTTCAGTCTGTAGGTATTTGATCATAAAAGAGAGATCTGAATCTTCGGCCTGCGCTTTCTTGATCTCTGCAGGGGAATACGATTCCGGGGTTTTGAAGGTGAGCTCTTCCTTCCTAGCTTCCTTCCCTTTTTCCATTCTTTCTTTTCTTTCTGTAACTGCTGCTACCACGATAGAGTCATCTGTTTCGTGATCTGGCATGGAGGGTGGAAAGTCCTTAGTTACAAAAGGCGCCCTGGTAAGAGAGTCAACATCACTGTTGGCTCTTCCTGCACGATGCTTGATCTCATAGTCATAAATGGCCAGTTTGAGCGACCATCTGAACAGACGAGGAGAGGTTTCCTTTTGTTTTTGAATGTACTGTAGTGCTCGACAATCTGTATATGCGAAGAATTTTCTTCCATACAAAAAACTCTTGAATTGCTGTGTGACCGCCCAAACGAAAGCCAGACCTTCTTGCTCGGTAGCCGACCATCTTTTCTCTGTATCCGTAAGTTTTCTTGA
>JAHBMJ010002204.1:115231-177831 GCA_018398765.1 Chromera velia | reverse complement strand
CATCGGGTGGTGGGCGAGGGGGGGGGAACTTCTTGCAGCAGAGAGGCGGGGCTTTTTCGGGGGGCTGTGCTCCGTTTTGGGCGGGGGGGGTTTCTTCGCGCAGCTGCCTCTACGGCATCAGTAAGAAGGTGAAGGAGGAGGAGGAAGACGGTGAACAAGGGCAGCATAGGCAGGGGCAGGGGAGAGTAGCGGGTGTTCTGATCGTGGAGCAGGAGCTCGGGGGGGGGAAAGAGTGGGGTGACGGTAACGAGTTTTTGGTTATGAAGAAGGAGGAGGAAGGGACCAACTTTGCGGTCCTTGTCAAGGAGGAGGAGGGCGAAGATGGTCATGGGGTGGCTGTGCCCAGCAAGTCAGAGTATGGAAAATGGCAAGTGCAGGAAGAAGAAAGGGGAGAGAACGAGCGAAAAGAAGTCGAAAAATACGACGGAGGGGAAGAGGGTCAGCACGAGCAAGAGGAAGAGCATGCACCTCTCTCCGACGGTTTCAAGGTAGGAGAGATACGAAAGAATCTGTTATAGAAGCAGCAGCAGCAGCAGCAAGCGGTGGAAGGAAGGCTCCGTCAGGTCCCCAGAACCCGCAGCCCCGTGCCTGCCCCTTCGCGACGCAATGCACAGGGCCGCAAACTGGATGAGAGGGGCGAAGTGGGTCTTTCGAAGTCGACGCTTGCTGATTCAACCGATTTCTCTTGTGAGAAAGAGAAAGAGGAGGTCACCGAAGGCGTTAGGGGAGGAACGCAGGTTCAAACTGAGTAAATTCAGAGATTTAAGTAGGATCTTCTGGAATACAAAGTGACTTCTATGCATATGGAATAGCGGTGGGTGTCTGGGTGTTCCTCTTTCCTCTCTTTACTCGATGCGCTGTTGCTGCTGCTGCTCAGAGCCCGTTTTGTTTCTCAACCTCCGTCTTTGTCTGTCCGTCTCTGGAAGAGAGAACGTTTGGGGGGGAGTTTCTGTCTGAAAAGCCCTCTTCGTCTTTGTTGTGACTCATCTGTGCATCTTGTTGTTTTCTGAGTTGATGGCTTTACTGTATTCAGGGAGGAGAAGGGATACAGAGAGGGAGGGGGGAATCGGGTCGCGAGATTGTGTCCGAGCTTCTTCTCCTTTCTTCGCTCGACTCACTTTTGTTCTGTGAAAAAAAAGGGGGGGGGCTGTCTGGGGAGGGGGTACAAAATTGGCTTGAGGCAGAATGAAAAAGGGCAGTGCCTTCTCTTTTTCGGCTTTTATGCAACTGCAGGCACGAGAAGGGGGAAGGGGGGGAGGTTTTGTTGGTTCTCCTCTCTGCATTGATGTAAGGAGTGGGAGCCAGAGGCGGAAACGAAGACAGACTGTGGGTCAGTCATCAATGCCAAGTATTCGAAGGAGTATGGCTGAAAGCAAGGAAGGCGTGCAGAAATGCAGAAATAGGGGATTGTGGACTAAGGAGGGCAATGTCTTCTGCCTATAGTGCTCGATGCGACTAGCTGCATGCATGAGGCAGGTAAAGAGGGGAATAGGCAACCATGTCGAAAGGAACTGCCGCCTCGCTCTGCGCATTGCTTTTTTGTTCAGGAAGGGTTGGGTGCAGTGGCATCGATCGAGGAGGCCAAAAGGACTGAAACGAAGGAATTGTCTTCTCTTTTGTCGTCTCTTCTCGTTTTGCATGACGGCAGAAAGGGGAGACGGTTGGCGGCAAGTTTGGAAGTCAAACAATGCGGCAGAATTCGGTGAAGAATTGTGGACATTCTCTGTCTTTCCTCCCCTCACACCTCCCTTACGCCGGCAAAACCCTTCGGAAGACATGGAAAGACAGTAGAGCATCTATAAGACATATCAATAAAAATTCGGTAATTGAGTGCCGGCGGGGGGAGACAGTGATTCTGACCTCTCCAGGACGGTCAGAGCGAGAATTGTGGCAGGAGAGAAGGCGCTCGGGGTGGTCATCGATACGCTTTCTTCCATTAATTCTGTTTGTCCTCTTTCTGCATGCAATTCGTTTGTTTAAAAAGTCTTCGGTTCCCTAGGACAGTTTGGTCTCGAAGCCCTCTCCCTAGGACAGTCTGACATTGAATGCTTGGATGCCTTTCCACTCTGTTTTCTGCGCCAGTCGGTTGATCTGCCCTACATTGGGCGTACAACTCTTTTGTCACTCCCTCTGTTTACGCCTTAGGGCTGGAAGCTTCTTTGCTGGGCAGACAGTTTCTACTAAATTAGTAAATTTTTGTCAAACACTGCATGGGGTCTGGGCTGCTACCTGTCAATGCCTGTCATAGTGTGCCTATTAGTGGCTGAGATAGAAGCTATGATTGTCTATAAGCCATTTAATATGCTACTGGCTCTGTTGCTTAGTCTACTATACCCTAGTGCCAGTGTATTGATTGCTAAGCAGTAAGTATATATCTAGTAGCGATTCTAGCTAAGTATAGAAGAAAATCTCTCGTACTTTCTTTTCGTTCTCGCACACCGCCCGTCCTAACTGTTGCTTTCAAAGTTGCTATCTGTTGTGCCCACACGATCAAGTCCGACTCAGAGCGTGCGGAACTCTGCCCCTTTGACATGCATGGACGGGGTAAATTGAATGATATTATTCACAAGTTGACAGAATGCAAAGGGACGGAAATGGAAAGAGGACGCATGGATAGGCTTTTAGAGGAAGTAAGAGACGTACGCTCTGAGTCGGACTTGATCGTATGGGCATAACAGATAGTAACTTTGAAAGCAACAGTTAGGATGGGCAGTGTGCGAGAACGAAAAGAAAGTAAGAGAGATTTTCATACTCCTTCTCGAAAAACACCCTGTTGCTGGTGCACGAGCAATTTCAGCTTGCCTTCGTAAACGGTAAAGTCTTGATTCGATTGCCTTTAGATGGTTGTTTCCTGTTTTTCTCCGTTTGAGTGTATGGGGTGGGTTCAGAGCTAGAATGTAACAGAGAGAGAAATGTGAAACATGCGGGGGGGGGACGTGCTTGAGCTCGCGTAGGCGCGGGAGGGCGGGGCGCTCGTATCCGTACGGTGTGGATACAGCTTTTTTGGGTGGTCTCTCTGTTTTTCTCTTTCTCATCTTTTTTTTATCTCTTCTCTTTTCTTTCTCTTTCTTTTTCCTGTCCAGTTTTTTGCTCATAATTTCACTGTCTTGAAAATAGATCGTGCCCTATGGAGTTGACCTTTGGTCTTACCGAAGGACAGGAGAGACTGATAGAAGTACCGTAGGTACCGTACTCCAGTCAGTCTAGTCAGCCCCAGGGAAGCAAAGTCACTGTGCCTGCGTCTTGTCTGATTCTCGTTTGATCTTGTATATATTCCTTCTTCGCTGCTGACTGTCCACTGTGCTCAGCAGCTGAGCCCTTCCTCAGGAGTCGATATCCAGGGAAGTGTTCCGTAGGGTTCTTACCCTGTAGACTGTACTCCTTACCATTTCTCAGTCTAACATGGACACGTTCTTTTGCTTCTTTTTTTTTGTCTCCCTTTCTGGCTTTGTCTTCCCTCTCATACCCTCTCGGTCGTTTCCCCTGCCACTGCAAGTCTGTTCCGATGCAGGTAGTTTTTAACCCTGGTTGCTTGAGGATGGAGCTACCCCCTGTTTCTATTTCCATTTCCGCCCTAGCTAGGCTTTGATCCATGCAAATGCCCCAGTGGGGCCTAGATCGAGGGATCGAATCTATGCAGGAAATACTAGGTTGGCCAGAGCCCTATATGGCTCACCGGCTTTAACCTCATATATCATCATCATCATCATATAGATTCATATTTTGAGAGAAATCTAGAAACAGTTTAAATAATAAGTTAAAAATATATGTTAATCAATTTTTAAAATATATCTTTTTAATGAATGAATGAATTAAACATGCGTAGCTACCATGAGCAGCTGTTGCTGAGATGTTGTACGACAGCTAATAAGACAGCTAGTTGTTTCTAGGCGCCGGCTAGAGAAAAAAAAAAAAGATCTCCCTAGATCGTCTACTTTTTTTTTTTTCTTTTTCACTCAAACAATTGTTGTTCAACTGTTGCAATGCATAAGTGTTCTTTGTATGTTGCATAACTGTTGTCAAGTGTTGTTCAGGGTCAAAAAGTAAAAAAGAAAAAAAAAAAAAAGATCTCCCCAAATCGTCTACTTTTTTTTTTCCCTCTAGCCAGCGCCTAGAGTTGTTTACATATTAAATTATAAAAAGATTTTTTAAAAAATGTTGTATAAAAATAATAATAAAATACTACTTTTTTAAAAAAAAAGAGTTTAGGGCCTATTCTCTAACCAGGTTGTCGTATTTTATCATTCTTGTTCCTGTAACGTTGCGTTCTAGGGACTATATTTTATGAATGAATTAATTGTTCTCTAGACTAACTAGTATCTAGTTTTTAGATTGATATTATGCTAGATATTATGCTAAATTTTTGTTAATAATGAGTTTTATAAGCTTTTGAACAGGCCTCAAAATATAAAAACTGTTTTGCAGCTAGACTTTCTGAGGTATTCTGGTTTTCGTCCCACGATTTTAAAAAATATGTACTAAGGGGTGCGATGCTTCAGTAGTCATTAAGTGCACATCTCTCTCTCTCTCTCTCTCTCTCTCTCTCTCTCTCCAAGTCATACACACATACACACACACACACACACACACACACATATATACATATACACAGAGAGAGAGAGAGAGACAGAGAGCTACTACTCTGAACATGTGCCTATAAATATAGCGTGGCAGCACACAAGAGTGTTGGTGGAGGCGAGTTGTGCCGATTGTGTACCGTTTTTGGTCGTCAACACGCTACTGAGATGCTACTGGGGCCAATGGCAATCCGTCTTTCCAGTTTTATAATTTAAAACAGCATGGCTGCCCTTTAATGTCTCACTTAAACCATAGATAACTTAATTTATAACATGTAAATGACTGTTAAACCTAGTTAGACCGTGTAAATGAACGAACAAATAACTCAAAATGCTTTAAAAAATGCTTATTATCGTAAATAGATTTTTTAAACTATGGTTTTAAATTATACTTTATCTCTACAGCCTTTATCAAACTTTTTACCAGTGGCCGGCCACTCTACCGGTAATTACCGGTTGACCGGTAATCAACTCGCTTTACCACCGGAAAAATCGGCAACCCTGGTTCACACACACAGGTTCACTCACAAACAGATTGAAAACCCGTCGGATCACGAATGAACACATGTGTGCATGCGTATCAGCGAGCTGGCCAAGCAGAGTGCACGACAGATTCGGAGGAAGAGAAGATCACTTACCAGCTTCCCTCAATTCCAGATTAATTCTCTTCGGGAGCACACTGACGCCGTCCGCAGCTCACCCACCGATCGCATCATGCGGGATCGAGGTCCAAAAATAATGTAAATAATGTTGACTAACCTTGTATGCGCAATTCATCTACATTTCGGTGTGCTCGATCCACTCTCCTCCGGCCATACATTTCAATGCATGCAGGCAGGCACGTGCAGATACGGATACTGATGTGCAAACATTCCCCAACATGTCAGCGACATCAAATTCTTCGATCACACAGTCAGACCACATTCGCTGCACAACAAAGATACATACATGCATTTACTTGTCTTTCCGCTTCTTGCATGTACAGAAAAAGAAACATCGATTCACGCCCTCCCTCTCTGACGCTCTCCCTGAATCCATCACATCATCGAGTGCCGCAGCTCCCGCTTCGACCTTCGAGCCAAGACTGTCTTTTTCACTCTTCCCTTCTCCCTACCCGCCTCTGCATGCTGTCTCCTTCCTGCATGTGACATACATGCATGCAGGCGGAGAAGAAGAGAATCGGATCCCCTCTCTCTGAACTTCTTCTCTCATCACCGATTCAGGCGATGGCGTTTTCTTTTCCCACCTTTTTTCTCCCTGCCGATTGACAAAGACGCGATTAAAAAACTTGGCAGTCCTTTTGGAGCGCATTCAAGGCCTCTGGACCGACAAGGGAAAGGGAGGGGAGTGGAAAAGTCGAAAGGAGAGCGAGCAGGATAGACCAAAACAAGACGAGAAGAAGACGGAGGAGAAAGGGCCAGAAACGAAGAAAATCGTTTTCGAATGAGTGGCACTAACGTCCCTCTCGAAGGTTTGCTTAAGCCGCTTCAGCAAGCATGCACCCCCAGACAAAATGACGGTCGACTTTCGACCAGCTGCACTTTCTTTCTTCTCATTTTTTCTTCATGTCTACAAATAAATCCAAAATTCTACTGAAAGCTCGACAGCATCGAACCAGCAGACATCTGTGCTCCCCCGTTTGTTTGTGTTTTTCTCCGATTGTAGGTTTTCCTCCAGTCCATTTGTTCCCCTGTTCATCTTTCTTTCACTGACGGGCTGACTGACCGGGGATGGTCATTCAGACATCAAAATGGCAGTTGGCCGCTCTATTTCTCTTCTCCACACAAAAAACCTAGCGAAAAAAAGGGCGCACACATACATGCATGAATGAATGAATGAATGACTATAGCCGTCGGAGCCTAGCTCCTGGCAGTCCATGTTCATGCAAGTCTTGTTCAAGATCCTAGCTCTACTTCAAGAGACGGTAGGCTGAAGTAAGACTTCAACAGCGAAGCTGATTTGGAATCAGAGGAAAAAGCGAGAAACAACAAGTTAATCAATCTGATTCAAGTGAATAAAAAGAAATACAAAGCTCTCGAACAATTTTCATAGCGCTTTCGGGGTCTGCCTTCAAGCCATCCCACAACAATTTCCTCGGCTCCTTCTCTCCCGTGTCTGCTCCCTCCACACCCGAATTACCATTCACTCTGAGTCCCTGCAACCGATGTGCCTGTCTCTCAGAGTCAATGGCCCGTAACCCCTCCCTTGCGGAGGCCCACCGAGGGCAAACCGACAATCTATGCCATAGGTCATCAACTTTCCTCCCTTCCATGCACGAAGACTCTTTGCAGAAGACCTCAGCAGACACGCCTGCTCTCTCACCTTGTCTGTTGAAGGAAAGGACCCTTACCAACGACTCAATCCTCTCATGCAGAGCTTTCTTAGGCAGACCAAAAACTCTCACTCTGCCCCCTCCCCTGTGTTCGTAACGGGAAGAGAGAAGAAAGAGACAGGATCTGGAAGAAGAAGGAAAGGCTCTCTGTATACCAGACAGATGTGCAGTCAGGGGAAAACGTGTAGCCTCTTGTTGCTCTCTTTTTCTTATACACTCCTTTCCCACTGCATCCTTTATTTTTGAATCGACAAAAAGGTTCTGTCTGCCTGGATTCCTTCCTGAAGCCTGTATGGGGAGAGACATTAGAAATTCAAGGTCGGCCCATACAAAGAGTCCACGCACCGTTCTTCTCTGCCTCTGGCCTTCTGGCCCCCTCCAGACCCTGAGAAGTGCCTGAGGGATAAGGAGGGTGGAACGACTTAGAGAGATCCAGAGGTTTGCAAAACGGGCACACAGAAGAGCTCGCACAGGAAGGAGACCTAAACAAAGAAGAGAAGGAATGCGGAGGCTGCGGAAGGGAAGACGGGCAGCCCAACGCACGAAACGCAAACGCAAATTATCGATCGATTCCCAGTCTGTCTGCCTGACAGGGAGACACTCGAGACTATACAACGCAACCGGTTCCCAGCAGGTCTGCAGGAGCTGAATCTTCGCCCCAAGAGACAACCCTGGCATGCTTGCTGCCAACCCAATCACTGCCCCCAACGCACGCTCTCCGTTTCGCAGCCGCGCTTCAATCGATCGAACCAAGTCCCCCCCTTCAAAAAACAAGCATCCCAGATATTTATATTCCTCCGTTCTCTCTACTTCTTTCCCTCCATACATGACTGCTCCTGCACATTCATCACACTCATCAGACAGACGGAGGATTTTTGTTTTCTTCAAATTAACTTTCAACCCCCACTTCTCACAATATATATGCAATGCATTGAATTTGGCTTGGAGGTCTGAGGTGCAGTGCGCAAAAAGAACTAAGTCGTCCGCGTACCCCAGGCTCCCCACTTCTTGCTCACCCAAACAAACTTTCTCTGTCTGGCTCCCATCCTCCCTCAGTCCATTACTAATACATTCATGCAGGTCATTCACATACGAAAGAAAAAGAGAAGGAGACAATGCATCCCCTTGTTTGACGCCCGCCCCTTCATTAAATAACATACTGTCCCCGTCCACTCTTGCCCTGACCCCTCTATACATTACTGTCACCATAGAGAGGTCTGCACGTTGGATGCCTTCCTTCTCTAACTTCACTAAGAGTTTGTCTCGTGGGATTGAGTCAAACGCCTTAGAAAAGTCGACAAAACCTCCCAACAGCGCTCTCTTTTTCTTTCTGCACGACTGCGTAAGGCCCACCACCGCTCCGATCCCTTCCCTGGTCCCAACTCCCTTCCTGAAGCCTACCTGTCTCTCATCAAACCGCGACTGGGAGCGGACCCGGTCATCCATCAAGAGACCAAAAAGCTTTGCGAGAGGGTTCACGACATGGACCGGCCGCCATTCATTCGGATTGGGGGAAGGGACTCCTTTCGGTACAGGGACGATTCTCAGCACGTTCCAATTCTCAGGCCAGCAAGAGTAAGCATGCATCAAGTTGAAGAAAGTAAACAAAAGAAAACGAGAAAGAGGAGAATGAGAAAAACACAAATCAAGCTGCTTGGGAGAGATACCATCCAGTCCCGCTGCCTTTTTCTTATCCATTCCTTTCAGTCGGTCCATGATCTGTTTGTGAGAGAAAACAAAATGCTCAGGCGGGTCAGGCTCGGGTGCAGGTTTAGGCAGGTCCCCCTCCCCATCAAAGACCCCTGCCCAATGGTTCGAGAATTCTCTGGCTGTCGGTCTTGCATTTCCCCCCCCTGACACCTTCCTTCGCTGCTTCCACAGAAAAAGAGGATCATGCAGCAGCTCCTTTCTCACCATCTCTCTCTCAGCTTTCTGATGCCTTGCTCTTTTCTTCCTAAAGATTTCTTTTCTCTTCTTGAGAAGCCGTGTCGCATTCTCCCCCTCTCTTTCCCTCGTCTCTTGGTCCGTCGCTTCCTTTGATTCTTTGGTCGCTCTCTTTAACTCCTCATGCACATTTTGACACTCATCATCCCACCATCCCTCTCTCTTATTGAATGACCCCCTTCCTTCCTTGGACCCCCCCCCTTGCCTTTTGCCTCTCTTTGTCTGCTTTACAGGCCCTACAAGCACTCTACCCCAGGCAGAAACAAGAGCCTGCAAGCTTTCTCTGATTCCTTTGGGGTGGCCGTTTGGCTCCCCCTCCGGATGGGACATGGAAGTTGAAGGGGGAAGAAGGGAAGGGTAGGAATCGGGTGGAGGTGGAGGGGCAGGAGGAGGCTCATCAAAAGGCTCAACTTCTGTGTGGTGGTCCCATAACCCCCCCCACGTCCGTTCAGCGAATTCTTTAACCGCTGCTGCGATTGGCAGCAAGTCATGGTCAGTTCCTGCTTCCGTTCGCGCTGACTGAAAGAGAGGGTGACAAGGAAGGAGACGAGGATGATCGTCTTTCTTTCCCACAGATTCAAGAGAAGAACATGAGAGAGAAAAGGAGATGGACGCGTGATCGTGCCCACTGGCCGCCGTTCCAGTGGAAAGAATGTCATCAAAATCCACTTTCCAGTCAGAAAGAGAGGAGAGCAGGAAAGGGTCAATGAGAGTGTAGTTGACAACGGATGCTTCCCTTCCTGTTGCTTTTGATTTACAAGTGCATGAGCCCGAAAAATGAAAATCTTGCCCTCCCGAAAGCCCTTTCATTCCATTCACAACAAAAAGGTTACATTCCATACAGAGATTAATTAATTCCCTCCCCATGGGGTTGACTGACTGCATGCATTCTGTCTCTCTGAGGAAGAGAGGAGGCGGTTCCTCCTCGGGCTGGCTCCCATCCCTTTCGTCGATCAGAGCCTCTCTGCTCCAGTGAAGACCCGTCGGCACCGTGGACCCCCTGTGGGAGTTGAAGTCTCCCATGACTACCCTGGGTTCCCCCAGAGGCACCGCCGAAAGAGCATCAGACAAGAGTTCCTTCGTCTCGTTGTTTTTGTGGTTGGACCATCCCCCCGGGAGGTAGACCCCAAACACATGTAGTCTGCGACCTGCCGTGTGAATTATTGCCCTCCCGATGCTAGGACCGAGGAGCTCGAATTCCGGTCTCAGCTCCCCCCATCTCTCTGACCGGATCAGGATGCAAACCCCTCCCGAGCGTGCCGCTCTGTCAGCACAGGCTACTCTGACATTCATCTTGCGTCTCTTCCATTCCCTGTGGCACCAATTTATCCCTCTCCAGCCCCCAAGTGCAATCTCTGAAGAGGGATGTTGTGTTTCTGTCAAGACAACAACGTCTGCGTCCTGACGGTCTAGCCATGTGAGGAGGCTGCCCCTCTCTATCTTGGTCCCCAAACCTCCAACGTTGACAAAAGCAAAACGGAGGTTGCTCTTTGGTCCACATACAAATACACACTTCCTGTTTCTCTTTTGCTCTTCCCTTCTCGCTTTCCAGTATTCGATGATTGCTTTCCGCCTCTCCTCCAATTCTTGTCCTTCCTTTCCTTTCATGAAATCACTCTCTCTGATCCACTCTGTCTTCTCCTGTCCCCTCCATTTTAATTCAAACAGCCTGGCCCCCCTATGCAATCTCCAGTGACCTACAATACCAAAGGAGGCTGAAGGTACAAAAGAAGAAAAGGAAGAAGAAGGAGAAGAAGGAGAAGAAGAAGAAGAAGAGGAAGAAGAAGGAGAAGAAGAAGAAGAAGATGAAGAAGAAGAAGAAGAAGAAGACGAAGAAGAGGAAAAAGAAGAAGAAGAAGAAGAAGAAGAGGAAGGTGAAGAAGAGCAGGGAGCATTCTTAGGACGGCCTCTTTTTCCCGTCTGGTTGAGCTTTCCTGTATAACCATATGGGTTCATGCATTTCCCTTGTCTACCTAGTGAACAATTGTTGCATGCCCTCCCTTCCCTGGCGCACCCACAGCCCATGCAGGTGCTCTTCGCTGCACAGCTGCACTTACAGCACTGTGGCGTTTCCACCTTTCTTTCCTCTGCATTTCTCGGGGAACCCGAGTCATCCCCACCTCCTCCATCCGCGCTCCTTCCTTTTTTCTCACTCCCTCCCTGTCTCTTGCCTCCTCTTTCTTTCTCTCCTCGTCTCGTTGCGTTCCCTCTACTTTCCTTCCTTCCTACCCCTCCCATCGCCTGATTCCCTTTTCCACCCCCCATCCCCGAAAGAGAGATCGGAAAAAAGGGAAAACAAGCCAAAGAGATAAGAACAAAAAGGGACGCCAAACCGAAATGAGAAATAAAAGAAGAGGAGAAGATCCAGCAAAAGAAAAAGGAAGGCAACCAAAAGTCCCTCCAGCATAAAAGAAACCAGAGTGCGAGAGAGTGACCATACAAATAAATAGGCATGCAATGTGCACAAATTAAACAAAGAAAGACGGATGCAACACGCGTGAAAAATGAGCTGAAGGAGAGACTGTAGCTGAGCAAAACAAGAAAAGGCAATATGAAGAATGAAAATAAGGCTGGTTGAGAGAGACCCATTGAGGCATACATAATTTCAAACGCACAAGGGGAGTGGAGGGACACAATCAATGGATGGATGGATGGATGGATGGACGAAGGGAGAAAGAACGAGAGAGAGAGGTTGATCTAGGATGGATGGATGGACGAAGGGAGAAAGAATGAGAGAGAGAGGTTGATCTACGTTATCGATCCCTCGATCCCCCCCCGGCATTACTCAGAGCCTCTTTGATGGCTCTGAGAGGCAAGAAAACCCTTTCCTTCCTGGACAAAGGTAGGCAGGCAGGCAGGCAGGCAGGACGCCGTCCCCTCTCCTCTTCCGAAGAAGCAGCGGGAGCAGGCAGAACGAAAAAAGCCGGAAGGAAGCCACGAGCGATCGACCAAGAATCAGACAGGGATCGAGAGACAGCTAGAGGGATTGTAGAGAGGCAAAGACGGAAAAAAGACTTGCAGGGAAACAAAGAACTGGATGAGTCTAAAAGAGAGGTCTCACAGGTGTCTCCTCAAACAGAAACGGGGGCGGGACATACAAAGGGCCAAGAAAAGAAACGAAAAGATCGAGGCGGTGCTTGTCGTCTGACGCCACGACTTCGTAGAAATTTGTGCTGTTCCAGATCAGATATGCGTGATTGAAGTGAGACCTCAAGGCACCAACCAAAGTGCCTAAATCGACCTGACACCGTTCCATGTCTCCCAGAATTTGTGTCTTTTTCTCATCAATGGCCTTTGTAGAAAGATACCGAGACTTGAACAGTCTGTTCTTTACCTCTTCTTGTCGAGAGTACGTTTCACAGTCTGCCAAGAGCTTTTCTGACAGAATCAACAGCCCCCCTGGCTTCATCACCCGTTTCACGTACGCAATTTGATCTCCTCGTTTGGGCCCGTACATCTGGAAAGTGGTGTTCTCGAAAATCAAATCGAAACCAGAGGAGAACACATGCATGTCTGCATGCCGAGACAAAAACTCAGGGGTGACATCGCACCAGGGACCTACATGCATGCGGGAGCGGGAGTGGCAACACAGGCGCCGGAATGTATCCCTGTTTGCGGGATTGGGGGAGTCCGTCAGAGCTTGAATCCGTCCGTCTCCGTACTCCCCCAAAGACCTGCCTTGAGTCCCGTCGGCCGCACTCGTTTCATAGTAAGTGAATGGACCGTCAGAGAGAGAGACGGAGACGGGGGCTGCGAGAGCGAGGCGGCTGATGGCAACGCCCAGTCGGATTTGTTCCTCAAGAAAGAAGGGAATGCTGGCACACAGGTGCTTGTAGAAGACCCCAAAATTGTCCTTGAAGACTCTGTAGTAGGCTTCATAATCCGGGTCCGATCTAAGGAAGTCTGGGGAGGGTGTGGGGTCTGTGGATGGCAACTGGGACAGTCCAGCTGCGATGGCTTCAAAGTGAGGAAGGAGGTTAGTGACTCTGGGGCCTCTGAGGGTCTCTTCTCTGACGGTCTCGAAGAAGTTGAAGGAAGAAAGAAGGGGTGGTTGTTCTTGGTGGTTGTGGTGAAAAAGTGATGGAGTCTCCGTGTCCTGAGTCAGCTGGCTGCAGGAATGAACAGGGGACAGAGGGAGGAGATAGTGAAGAGAAGACAACGAATAAACCAACGCACTGAAGAGGAAAGAAGAAAAAAGAAAAAAGGTGGCCCGGAAGAGGGGGCATGCATCTGGAGAGCTGCTTACGATGATTGGATTGTGCAAAAGGGGGCAGGAAGCGGCAGGTAGTATAAAAAAGAAACTCGTTTGGTAGCGATCAAAGAAAGAGTGATGGACGACAAGAGAGAGAGAGGGACGGAGGGAGAGAGAGGGACCGACCGGGAGACAGAATGAGGTCGTCCGACTTCCACCTCGTCGATTATAAAAGAATCCTCTTCCACTTCAAACTCTCCCCTCCCTGCTCTTCTCCGCCGCCACGCTGTCCCCTGTAACTGTCGCTCTTCCAGGACGTCTCCCTTCAGCATAGCGGCGCGCCCTTCCGGTTCTTCGCCGCGCTGTATGCCGCTCAGCGAGGGGGTCGGGGGACTGCAGGGGGGATGAACTTAGGGCTGATGGAAGAGCGATATGCAGACTCATCTGAAACGGGGGGGGTGAAAACTGATCGAAACCTTTTTTGAAAGGCGTTTGACAAGGGGAGTAGTGGGAGGTTACTTCTGAAGCATCGAGGGGTGAAGGCGTATTTAGAGAAGGCAGCACTTGAAAAAGGAGGAGAGGAAGAAAAGACGGAAGGAAAGAGCCAGAACACTGAGTGAACAAGAAGAAATGAAAAGAGACGAGCAGAAAGAGAAGCTGGGGAGAAAAGAAAGGAGAAATAGCATACACGCAAGCAAGCAACTCAAAAACAGCAATGTATGACAAAACCAGTCGGGACCAACCTCTGTATTGCCGAATGTCCTCTGTTTTCCTCGACAGGCGACGAGGGCCTTTCTTCTTCCTCTCCTTCTTGTTCTTGTTCTTCTTCGTCTTCACAAACAGACAAACCACGTCCCCCCTCCTCCACTACTGTTCTACGACCTTCCTCTGTCATCTCCAGCCCACCCTCGTCTCCCTCTTCCCCTTTCTGCTGCCCCCTCTCCCCGCTTTCTGACACGGGCCCTGGTGGTTGGACGCAATAGAGCTTTGTCGCCAACAACAGCAGGACAGAGGCGACTATCAGAGCCCCCCCCACAAGGCTGCCTGTGCCTAGAGATGTTCCCAGCACCAGAGCCTGCGTGCGGGAGGGAATACATGCACAAACGTTCAGAAGCGCTGAAAACAACCTTCCGGCAATTCAACCAATCAGACTACAGAAGATTGACGTTCCTCCATCAACGGATTTCCCTCCAAAGTGTAATTTGGCTGCACCGAGATCCGAATGAAATGCAGACTAATTGCCGCAGACAGCGACACAAGGAAGACCAGATTCGAATTGTCTTGGGAGAAGAAGATGCGTGTGATTTTTGAGAGGAGGGCCGAAGGTCCACAAAGCGGGGACCAGATCCAAAGGACTGCGAAGAGAGCTCCACAACGAGGGGAAAGCGTCAAGAAAGGAAGATTGGTAGCATAGCAGGTACAATAACACACACACACACACACACATACACACACACACACACACACACACACACACAGAGAGAGAGAGAGAGAGAGAGAGAGAGAGAGAGAGAGAGGAGGGAGGGATGGAGAGAGAGAGAGAGAGAGGGCTCCCCCCCCCGACCTGAAGAACGAACGAAATCGGGGTGTCCAACGTCATCGCAAACAAAGAAGGTCCTGCCTGTTCGAACACCAACGCCAGGGTGTAGAGGCACTGCATGGAGAACCCCAACACACCCGTCAGCACTGCAAACCCCCACCCCACCCCCAAGGGGATTCCCTTCAGATCCTCAACAGACGGCCGCATTCGGTCCCAACAGACCAGAATCAACAAAGCAATCCCCCCCGAAGCAACGCTGTGAACAAACACCGTCACAGGGAAGGCAACGTGACGGAATTTCCGAATCACTGCCAACCCAGTGGCCGAAGCGACTGCTGCGAAAAGACCGAAAACAACCGCAAGCGGGCGGGACATCATAGGATCATCCTGTGCGTCTAGATCGGAAGGGACTAGTCCGACAGGGCCCAGCACAGGAGCCAGAAAGGAAGGACGCGCAATAATGAACGCACCGACAACTGTTGCTACCCCAGCAACCCAGTTCAGCCAGTGCCAGCGCTCCCTTAACCAGAACCACCCGAGGGCAGCAGCAACCAGAGTGCCCGAGCTGTTCAAGGCTGACGCGTCTCCTAGAGGCAGTTGTGTGAGCACAAAAAGGTACGCGACTGCAGATGTCCCACCGATCAGGCCTCTCCCAATGTACAGCCAAAATCTGGCGTCTCTGGGCCCTAAAATTCCACCATCGTCCTCTCTTCCCCCCTGACCCTTTCCCTTGAACAGAAGGCGATTGCCGTAGAAGACAGAGACGGAGAGAACGATCTGCACCACCCCTCGGACGATCATGAGCAGGAAGGCGCTTCCAAGGTGGGGGGATGCGATCTCGGCAGTGAGGGACATGAGCGCAAAGCTGAACGCTCCCAATGCAGCACACAGCAGTCCGGCAAGAGATCGAAGAGCTGCCAGACAGGTGCCCATTCTCGCATAAGGGCCGGTAGCGGCGTCTCCGTTCCGACAACCCTCTGTGCCTTGCTGTTGGTGCTCACTTAACGTCATTTCTGTGGCAGGCGGGAGCAAAGAGGATGATACAGGTTGCTTTTTATGCTGATCAGAGATGGCAATCCGGTTAGCCTAACCGACTGCCCAAAGTCCCAGTCAACTTGTCTGAAGACACGGACTCGTGATGGGAAGGCTTCTGAGGTCTTTTCTCCCACATGCACCAACGCTCTGAACCCATGCCGAAGAGAAGCGCAATGACATGTGCCAATAAGCAGATACGATGATTCCTCAGCGGTCTATCAGCGCAAAGAATACGCGACAAACCACCTCTGTCACTTCCGTTCTCTTAAGTTCTCTTGAGTGTGTGCCGCCTCTCCGTCTCCTGATCTCGGGTGGCCCCGGAAATCGAAGCTCGCGCACGCGCGCGGGCCGCGGGGGCGAAGCTCTCTCGGAGACGGCGTGCATGGAGACGGCACGGAGACAGGAAATTGTACGATCGATCGGGTCAATTCAAGAGCTGGGGTCGAGAGAAGAAGGAATGGAGAAGTGATCGGAATGTCAGTGACGCGGGTCACGGTGTCCTCGCAGCATTCCGGAGTCTCATTACGGAATCAGACTGTCGGACACGTAGGCAATGGTGTGCATTCTGTGCATGGATCTGGTAACTAGAAAACTGCTTTGTCACTGACTGTGGTTGACCTCCTTTTCTTCTCAGTCCCTTTTCTTCTCTGTTCTCAAGGTTCGTAGCCTCTGCCCATCTTTTCGACTTGTCTGGCCTTGTCTCCTCACAGGGCCAATGAAGTCGGCAGTTGCCCCGAAAGAGACAAAAGAGAAGAAGGCAAAGGTTCCTAAGACATCTGACCGTTCTTCCGCGGTCAGCGATGGGGAGCCGACCGCTCCCTTGGCTGTGGTCTTGAAGCTTTTGCTTCATCCAATAGCAGGTGACCTTTTGCTTCGTCTCCTTTCCTCGTATGCTTCTGTGCGTATTCGTTCGATTTGCAAAGCCTTCAAGGATCGGGGGCAGCAGGTCTTCGAGGGAGACTACAGGACGCGTGTCACTGAGGAGATAGTGAACCCCCCCAACAGAGAGCTGATTGAATGGCTGCAAGAGCTGCCTGGACCCCCCGTGCCCGAGCACGTTCTCTACTCTGTTGCACAGTTGAAGGAGGGTCCGTCCGTCCTTTCGAGTCTTTCTTCCATCAGCCCCAAGCTGTCCTGGGGGGAGGGGGAAGTGCCGCTCGTTGATAAGTTGGGGGAGAGGACGAGAAAAGAGACCCGTGAGAGAGACTGGGACCAGGACCGTGGGTGGGGTTTGGATGTCGTTCAGAAGTTTTCCAATTTTTGGGCAGCGGTAAAGGGGGCTGTGAGGGGTGGAAACGAAGAATGCCTTATGTTCCTTGCCCCCACTCTGTCGACAGAACTGAGCGACCTTGGACAAGACCTTCACACAGTCGGCAAGAGAATGAGCACTTGGTCCAGTCCCTGCATCAGGCACGACGGACGATGGGCGGGGGCAAATGGGTGGTATAGCGAGCTCTTGAGGAAAGGGCTTTTGAAAGCACATTCCGCCCTTCTGCGCAGCCACAGCAGGCCCAAATGCGCCACCTGCGTTCCCCATTGCATCCTGGATTTTCTCGTTGACCTCCCTTTGTCCTCCCTGCTGGAAGCGGTCGAGAGAGGAGACCTGGGTGAGTGGCTTCCTCGGGGGCTGAAGAAAGCAGATCAGAGGTTGTGGGTGTGGGCACTGAAAGGGGAGACGGCAGAAATCCTCCGGGCCCCCGTTCCGAAGGTCAAACGTTCGATGAGGAAGCAGAAATTCGATAAGACAGCAACAGAGAAAGCACAGGCAAAGCTGGTGGTCAGCACGGCTACCAAGCTTCTCTCTGCTGCCAGCGTCGCAAAGGAGAACAACACCCAAATTGCCACCGCCATTCTCACGTGGGTGTCCAACGCGATTGCCCAGATGGGAGAGGTAGGCAAACAACAGGTTGCCCTCTTGTGGGCAGAAGAGATAAACCCTGACCATCTGATCCGTGGAGCGTTTAGGGGGGATGTGGAGTTTCTCCGAGAAACAGTGAAAATCACCCCTGCAGGCCCACTGGCCGAGTGGTCGGTTCTCGTCACAAATGCTGCCGCCAGGGGTGACAACGTGGAGACTTTCGAGTATCTCCTCGAGAACGAGTGTTCAGTCGCGTGGGGGGCGTTTGTGGGAGAGGATGTGAGAGTAGAGGCTGCAGAGGCGGGCAGTCTGGATATCCTCAGATTTATCAAAGCAAGAGAAAACGCCGGGGATCCGGAACAGGCGCTTCCAGGCTTTTCGGCCGGCTGCTGGATGGTCTGCAGGTCGGTCGGGATGCGTCGCTGTGGGTATGTGTATCGGTGTGTCTGTCTGTCTGTCTCTCTGCCTGTCTGTATGCGTTTGTTCGGAATTCAGTGTACTGTTTTTTTGCTCTCTCCTGTCTCAGTGGAAGCGGCAGGAAGTAGCATGTAAACTCATTGATCACGTGAAGTCCTGTCGGCAGGTGTAGAAACAACGGGTGCTGAACTCTAGATCCCTCGGGCCCCCTGGCCACTGTATCTGAGTGGCCGTGTCGGTCTTTTGCCTTTGTTTCTTCCTGCCTGCCTTCCTTCCTTTCTTTCTTTCTTTCTTTCTTTCTTTCTTTTCTTTCCTTCCTTCTTTCTTTCCTTCCTTTCTTTCTTTCTTTCTTTCCTTCCTTTCTTTCTTTCTTTCTTTCTTTTTCTTTCTTTCTTTCTTTTCTTTCTTTCTTTCTTTCTTTCTTTTGTTTCTTTCTTTTCTTTCCTTCCTTCTTTCTTTCTTTCCTTCCTTTCTTTCTTTCCTTCCTTTCTTTCTTTCCTTCCTTTCTTTCTTTCTTTCCTTTCTTTCTTTCCTTCCTTTCTTTCTTTCCTTCCTTTCTTTCTTTCTTTCCTTTCTTTCTTTCTTTCCTTCCTTTCTTTCTTTCTTTTCTTTCCTTCCTTTCTTTCTTTCTTTCCTTTCTTTCTTTCTTTCTTTCCTTTCTTTCTTTCTTTCCTTCCTTTCTTTCTTTCTTTCCTTTCTTTCTTTCTTTCCTTTCTTTCTTTCTTTCTTTCTTTCTTTCCTTCCTTTCTTTCTTTCTTTCTTTCCTTTCTTTCTTTCTTTCTTTCTTTCTTTCTTTCTTTCCTTCCTTTCTTTCTTTCCTTCCTTTCTTTCTTTCTTTCCTTTCTTTCTTTCTTTCTTTCTTTCCTTCCTTCCTTTCTTTCTTTTCTTTCCTTCCTTCCTTTCTTTCTTTCTTTCTTTCTTTCTTTCCTTTCTTTCTTTCTTTCTTTCTTTCTTTCTTTCCTTCCTTCCTTTCTTTCTTTCTTTCCTTCCTTCCTTTCTTTCTTTCTTTCTTTCTTTCTTTCCTTCCTTCTTTCTTTCTTTCCTTCCTTCTTTCTTTCTTTCCTTCCTTTCTTTCTTTCCTTCCTTTCTTTCTTTCCTTCCTTCTTTCTTTCCTTCCTTTCTTTCTTTCCTTCCTTCTTTCTTTCTTTCCTTCCTTTCTTTCTTTCCTTCCTTTCTTTCTTTCCTTCCTTCTTTCTTTCCTTCCTTCCTTTCTTTCTTTCTTTCTTTCTTTCTTTCTTGCTTGCTCTTGCTTTCATGTTCTTTTGCTTGTCTGTTGTATACATGAACCAGACGAGAGAGGAAAAGAAAGAAGCGCATAGTCTGTCTGCATGCCCCTCAGTACTTTTTGCTGTGCCTCTACCGATTTGCCACTCCCTCCTTCAGTCGCTCCCTCCGGCTTCTCTCTCCACTTCTTCTCTGCCACACCTTGGCTCCTCGCTTTGCTGCCTCTTCCATTCCCTGCCAAAAGGTGCAGCCCTGCTTGTTTTGTTTTGCCGACAGACATTCGTGGGATCAGCACCGTTTCGACATGCAAGCGGATATCCGTTTGAAGCTTGCATTCCGTTCCCCTTCCTCAAGCATGCAATGCAAAAAGAGAGGTCGTCTCTTCCCCCAGTCGCGACCCTGACTGACCGTCGGCCTGCGTGGCCCTGCCCTCTGTCTGATCTCTGCCAGTCGAAGTAACGGCCTGCAGTCACAGGATGCCTCGGTGATGCCAAGAGTGCTTCACATATTCTTGGCTGCATGTGGTTTTTCCTGCAGAGCTGCTGCAGACGCAGGGCACTTCCACGTCCTTCGGTGGCTCCGTTCCTGCGAGCCTCCCTGTCCCTGGGGGATGGGTGACGCTGACGGCACGGACATTCCCCTCCCTGTGCGGCTCTTTGAAGTCGATCTCGCGGAGGCGCTCGCAAAGGACGAACACGGGGAGTTGCCTCTGCCCCCTCCCGGTCAGCTGGATAGCTTTTCTCTCTTTCTCTCTCTCTCTCTCTTTTTTTTCTGTGTGTGTGTGAGAGAGAGAGGGAGGCTGGCCCGTCTCTCTTTCTGTGTGTCTCTTTACTTTAACTGAGTGATTGATTCGGGGCATCCCAGAAGGGAATTGAAGAAGAGGCAATTCGTAGTGTCCAAGGGAAGGGTGTACGCTGTGTCTGAGAGGGAGGGATTGATATGCAAGCTGTCATGTACGCGCTGGACAAATGAACAACTTCTTTTTTTCTTTTGTTTCCTTTCCTTTTCTTTCCTTTCTTCGTTTCTTTCTTTTTCTCTCTTTCTTTTTCCCATTCTTTCTTTCATTCCTTCTTTTTTTCTCCTTCCTTCCTGCCTTCCTCTCTTTCTTTTCTTCCTTCCTTTCCCTTCATCTGTCTGCGTGCCTGCTTGCCTGCCTGTCTGTTTGCAGAAATTGCAAATTCTGTGAAGGAGTTCTCCTTGACATACGCAGAAAGAGAGGAGTACTTTGGCCCCTTCGGCCTGCAGGAGCGTCTCCGGCAGACGGCAGACTTCCGACTCATGAACTGGTTCATCAAGGTGAGTGCGTATTTTGTCTGTCGGTTTGCTCATTTCTTTCTTTCTCGGCCCCTTGCTTCGTTCGTTTGCTTGTTTGTTTGTTTGTTTGGGGAGGGATGTGTTCTTTTCTGTCGGTTTATCTCTTCGTATCGGCCTACGTCTACATGCGCTTCTGCTGTTGGGCCGATGCCTGCATGGTGTTCTCTCTCTCTCTCTATATATATATATGTGTGTGTGTGTGTGTGTGTGTGTGTATGTGTGTGCGTGTATGTGTGTGCGTGTATGTGTGTGCGCGCGTGTGCGTGCGTTCGTGCGTGTATGTGCGTGCGTGCGTGCGTGCGTGCGTGTGTGTGTGTGTGTGTGTGTGTGTGTGTTTTGTCTTTCTTTACAAAGTCCGATTGTAACACGACAGCTGTCTCTCCCTTGAAGTTTGTTGATTCATGTTTTTTCTGAATGACGGAATGGACGTCGCTTCCTCGCCAGATCTGTATGTATACGTGTTTGTGCCTGCTGTGCCTCACTTTCCTCAGGTGGCGGGGCCGCGCGCCAAGAGAGCGGCGAAGAGGATTTTTGGCAACGGGATCATGAGGGCCGAAAAGCCTCCTGCTTACGAGCCTGCTCCGGACCCTTCGTTGTTGGACCTGTGGGTGCGGGAACTGGAGGATAAGTTCACCCTGAGGACGTACAGGGACGCTGGGGAGGAGCTGTTCAAATTTGCACACGGAGATGCATCGGCAGTCCACACGAAGCGGAAGTTCTCAGACAGGCTCGATGCGCGTCTGCAGAACCTCTCTTCGATGTGGAATTTTGGGGAGAAGAACGGGGTGCCCCTAGTGAAGGGAATGAGAGGAAGCAGAGCGTGCGGTCAAGCAGATAGAAAGGTGTCGGATGCATACATCGATCTTCGAGATCGTCTCTCTGTCCTCTACCAGCTGTACGCACACCCTGTTCTGGAGGAGATCCTCGAGAGGGTGAACACAGAGGGGGGCCCCGGCATGCCACCTTCGGAGTTTGACGAGTCAGACTCATCAGATGGCAGCAACTCTAGCGAGTCGGATTTCTGATGTTTGAAGGGGCAAGAGAAGGCAGAGAGGGCTGAAAAGGAATATTGCTTGGGATTGAGGAAAAGAGAGGAAAAAAGTCCGTGTGCCGCCAGACACAACCCTATCCTATTCGGTACCCTCAAGTGAAAGGGAAACCCATACAGCTCGCAATAGGACCTATCAGCAAGCGAGCCAGAGATCCCCGTTGGGCATTTCCTTCCTTCCTTCCTTTCTTCCTTCCTCTCTCTCTTCGTCTGTTTCTTCTCCTTCCCCTCCTTTCTGATAGGCTGTCTTCAGTGTGTTTGCGACTTCATCCACCCACTCATCCCTCCATTCTCACGTGCTCACAATTTTGGTTGATTGAAAGGAAAGAGAAAGGGCCGCGGGGAGGGGGNGGGGGGGGGGGGGGGGGCGGTTACCTTTCCCTAAAAAAAAAAAACGACTTGGCAGGATTGTATCGAGAGGGAGAGGGGAGAAGAACGGTGACGGGGGAGGGCGTCCCTTCTGTCAAATACCGAGCAGACACACGAATGAGCCTAGATGACAGTGAGTGAGACTTTGGGGAGGGACAACGCAGAGGGAACTGAAGACATGGATTAAGCGAAAAAAAAAGGATCCCTGCGAGAATCTTGGAGCTCTATCCGTTTCCCTTTCTTTTCTCGTGGCCCTGCTCTATCTCTCATTCTCTCTCAGTCTTCTCGCCTTGCAATGCCCAAACTCTTTTTTTCTCTCTTCAGGCTTGCGTGAAGTACGTAGCCCTTGGTGTGGCTGGTGTTTTTGAGTGGGCAATGGAACCTTTTGGTGAGGCAAGGCTTCTCTCACTTGCTTTCTTTCTTTCTCTCCCTCGCTCTCTTTCCCCCCTTCTCTCGGGGAGGGACTCGTAACGCCAATGCAGGCAGACAAACAGCACATCTATCTCACGACTGCACGAAAGGAAGGGCGCTAGTTCGGAAGGCGAGGATAACGCCGGGATAGCTGGCAGTAGGCGCGCTCTTGTGCATGGCATGTAACGTGTCTTGAACCGGGCATTTGCATGGGCATATTGGTGCATGTACGTGTGACAGTATCGATGCGGACCGTCTTTGGGCTTTTGCGTGAGTGACTTGAGAGGCGGGGTGCGAATCCGTGCGATGCAGATGAGACAGCTACTCTACCTGTTTTGTACACGCGAAGCCGTTCGTTTGTATTATATTCAAACACTGTCAGCTTTTGACACTTTCTAACAGTCATCCGAAGGGTCATTTTGAAGCATTTCTCCTCCCATGGATGCACCTCTAGATGCACCTCTCTTCCATCGGCTTCATTCTTTTTACCTTCGCTGCCTTGAAGTCACTTCAAGTTGGCCTTCCTATCCTTTGTTATTCGGAGCTAGATTCGGAGTTGCTTCTTTCTAGGCTTCTTTTCAACATTGTATAATTTGATCCAGCTGATAAAACCCAAGTTAAAACTTTTAAAATTCTTAGTTTATACCTAGGTTTATACTATCATTTTCATTTAATAAATTAATTTTTATTGTACTATATAATTATACTCAAAAATATATGCAAATGCAGCAGTTTACAGGATTACACGATTACAATTGTGTTCGGGACCGAAGCCCTAGACCTGCATACCAGTTGTTTGGCGTTCGCCTTGCATCATACATCCATACACATTACTCCCTAGATTACTCCACACCATGCATGCATACTACTAGTACGTACAACGATACCTCACATTACAATATATGCAGTCTTGGGGCATCCCGCATGAAGAGAGAAAGAAAGAAAGAGAGAAAGAAAGAAAACGTGTCTTATCGGCCTCTGGTTTCTTTCTATAAGAAGTTAGGCTCATTTGTTTTTCCATTTTCCTGAGCAGAGAATAGAAAAGACCCCTCTACTTCTTGTTGGCGCCCTAGTTTCTCATCCTATGTTCTTCTGATAATTCCAGTGATACTCTGATACACGAACCTACCACCGTATGTATCAATTTATCCTAGAATTTGTCTAGCAAGTCTCTTTTCATACTAATTTTCGTATTTTTTTCCGCTCTGCATGCAAACATATACAGGAACCTATTCTACGTTGATTGTTTTATCATTTGCATATCGGCGAGTCCGCCCTAGCCGCCAGCCAGATATGCATGCAGCAATACATGAGGAAAAAGGACGGCAATCTAATTTTCCGCTATTTTTTTCTCCCGCGAGTTTTCCGTTTGCCTGTGTGTGGTTTCAATTCTTCAGACACATCACAATGCTTGCTAGACGCCTTATCAGAGGAGACCGCCGGCTTCCTTTCGTCCATGCAGCTCACTTCAATCAAAGCTGCAGGCTTTCTTCTTCTGCGGTGCGATCGATGTGTCCATGTCTGTCTGTCTGACTGAATCACTCACATGCAGTGTGGATTCGTTTTGATCTCTTCCCCAAACAAAACTTCTTGAGGTTGCGTCGCGTCTCGTCGTGAAACCAGGAAGGAAGGAGAAAAGAACACAAAGGGAAAGCAAAAATAGAAGAGGAAAGAAAAGAAAAGACCCGAGAAAGAGAGAGAGAGACGGAGAGACAGACAGACAGACAGACAGACAGACACACTCACACACACACACACACAGAGAGAGAGAGAGAGAGAGAGAGAGAAATAAGTAAATGAATGATGAAACACGAAAAAGGAACGCATGGACGGACTAACGTCTCAGACGGAGACTGCAAATCAATGAAAGAAGGAGAAAAGACAAGAGCAAAATGAAGAGACATGAATGAGAACGCGCTGTTTGGGTGGGAGCATCAGGACGATGCACAATCGATAGCATCGCGACATGATGCCAATGTGATGCAGCCACGCATGCAGTTGCACGCGTCAGTCGACTGAGAAGTGGCTCCTGTAGAAATCCAAAAGAGAAACCTTCGAAGGTCCGCCTGAAACAGAACAAATGGAAAGAAAAGTTCATTCTGCCTCACACCGAACCTCATTCCGTCTCTCACCATGCACAACGCTGCGTCTCTCCTCACTCGTCAGCCTGAGGCAAGCCCAAATCCCTCCCACCAATTTCCCTTTTGTCCTATCCCCCCCTCACTGTGCACCCCCCCCCGTCTGCCCCTCCTCCTGCTCTGGCTGCTTGCACTGCTGCTTGTGCCTCGAGGACCAGTCTTTCTTCTGGCATTCACGAGAACAATAGAAAACCTTCTGACAGCGGGAGCACTGCTTGAACTTCCAGGTAGGGTTGCGGGGGCACTCACGGTCAAGGCAGTAGGCGCAACAACGCAGCCCGTCCTTGGCTCCTCTGTACTCACCTTTGCCTGCGTCTGTATTCTGCATCTGCCTCGTGTCGGGGTCCTCACTGGGTAGCCCCCTGATCAACATGGGAATCCCCATGGGACCTCTCTGATCCCTACCCATCACCTCCCCTGCCTGCCGCTTGCAAAGCATGCAGCTGCAATCAGCAGAAAAGGGCAGGTCGCCGACCCTCCCCTCCTTCATCATTTTCTTCGTCATCGCGCGATACCCTGCTGGGTCTACAGCGGCTTTCATGCTCTCCTTTGCTCGATCGAGGTCGAACGCAGTGTGGGAGAAGAAAAAACCGTTTTTTCGGTGGAGAGCGGAGTAGTTTGTGGCATGGTTGAACCTCTGCAACACCTCCTGCCACCCTCTCTTTCTCTCTTGGATCTTCTGCAGACTGCGGGCATACTCGGAGAGGCCCCCACAATCCTCGGGAGGGCAGGCCCCGCTGCCCAGTAGCAGTTCGACTGACGGCGCGTCTGCTTGACTCTGATCCTCGATCGTCTCGAGGTGGAGGTCAAAGGAGAAGAAGTCACCTAGATCATACACATAGAAGGCCTTCCCTCCTTCTTTCTGGAGGATGTCTGCAAGCAGAACCTCCCTTGCGTCCACCAAATCATCCAACCCCATCATGTCTGCGTGCATCATGTCATGGGCCATCCCGGGGTCCCCCGACTTGGGGCCGAAGCAGACGCCCATGTGGGGCATGCCATCGGGCCCCAGACCCTTTCGCCCCCCTGCCTTGTTGTCAAAAGGCACAGCTTTGAACAGATAGCTGTGGGTCCCCACAGATGCCCACCCAAAACCGGGGACGATGGCTTTCGCGTGGAACTCTGAAAGAGACAAAGACGCGGAGACAGAGAAAGTGCGGGAGACTACGGGGACAATGCGTTGCAGTTGCACTCTCACTCTGAAGCGTTTTCCCGCCAACTCCTGGTTTCTCTGTCTTTTCACTTTCTGCAGCAGCGTCTTGCATCTCTTCTCCGTCTCCTCAAACATTCCAAATTTGGTGAACTCGTTCATCATGATTCTCTGACACAGGTCATCTGGAACGTCGTCTGCTCGAGGGTCTAAATATTCTCCCTGATCATCCCAGAAAGGACACTGGCGCATCTCCTCATCCCACTGCCTCTCTTCGTCAGAATCAGAAGACACGGCGTCAGGATTTGAGAAACAGTTTTTTGCAGACGGAGACGGCAGACAGACGGACAAGCAGTGTCCAATTTGGGTCGGTGAAACAAGAGCAGAGACCCCCAAGAAAATCTTCGGAGGAGCCAACAATGGAGTGGTTTGATGACCAAGTCAAAAAGACTCTTGGAATCGTGAAGGAATTGAGCTTCAATGCCAGAATCACAGAGAGAGAGAGAGAAAGGAGCGAATCCGAGAAATTCAGAGACACCATCAGAGAACCCGCGAGGACCGCGGCCCGCGCGCGCGCGCGCCGCGGGCATGGGGGCCGCGGAGGGCCGGACCCTCATGCATCATGCAGAGTGATTGCAGAGTGCGTACAAGCTAGGAGACGGCAAAACTTCGAATTGAGCGTTCAGCAGATTCAAGCAACTAAACACGAGCTTCTCTCTTCTAGCTCTCTTGACGATCCTTGTCCCCAGTTGGCACATCACTCTGGCCCAATCTCAGCAACCTGTCTAGCACTTCTAGGCTAGCTCTGTAATTGTTACCCGCTGGCTGCTTGAATTTGAGTCAGTCAGCCGACGGAGTTTTCAGGCTTCATCAGATTGATGCCAGGACGCTTATCACGAAAGTTTGCAGATCAATCCCATTGATGGACCTCCGGCATTTCCTTTGGGGGATTTTCGGGGCAAGGAAATAGCTGGAATCTACGAGCCGGGCTCGTTCACCTTCGTGAAAGCCGAGTCTACGAAGCTGGGTTTGGTTTCGATTTATTTCCCTTACCGCTTCACGTAACGCAATCGTTCTTCGCCGAGAGGCAACACACAACTCCTTAGTCCCCGCGGTCTTCCGGCTGACAGACGTACAGGCCCCCCTTTCTTTGTCTCGGGATAGAGAATCTCTGTGTGGGGCCTATCGAACGAAAAAGAACAGAGTCAAAGTGAGAAAAGAGAGAAGACACGATGGCGCTGTATCCACGAGAGCCGCTGGTCTGGATCCTCACCATGTTCGTCTTCTTCAAAGTTCAGCAGTACAAACCCGTGGCGTTCTCCATGCTGCTGGGGAGGTCGGTCTAGAGTAGACTCATACCAGGTGTCTTTGTCTCTGTGTCTGTCTGGTTTCCAGCCTGTGTGTCTCCTTCCAGCGGCTGGATCCATCTTCGTCGGTGTACCTGTTCCACAGTGAATCCATGTAGCAGAGACCAGTTCACCCACTTGAATCGCGGTTGAAGGGTCCCACCATCTTCCCCTCTTTTCTTCCTTGGCATCTTGAGGCGTGTCTTTAATTGTGTGCAGGGTCCGGTTTCTCGTCACAAGAAAGATGGAAGTGGGCACGGGGAAACGCGAAAAGGACACCAAGACCTATCTGCTGGCTGCACTCATGCGGGTGGGTCGGCGGACACGTGGAGAGGGAGGACAGGAAACACGCAAGGGAGAAGACAAAAGACATGCACAAAGAAACGTGCTGCCCTTATGACGACTGCGTACTTTTTTTTTTAATTTCCTTCCATTCCGCCTGCATGCGCGTTGAAGGGACAAAGGGGGGAATCAGCTTGAGTGGTCGGCAACTCCTTGTTGTCAAAGAAGTCCAGAAGAGAGACGTGTAGTTGGCGTGGATATTGAGTGCGTCGAATGCGATCGGCATGCACAGAGAGAACTTCGTATGCGGTGGTGCGTGCAGTGCGGACACTTGCTTGTTGACCACGAACTGGAAGGACTTGTGTACAGGACTTTTTTGGAGTTCCTCTCCTTGGGTTTCGCCTGTGTGGTCACGTCTGTGATCGTGTGCATGGGCATGTGGAGCTTCCAGGGCGCAGTTGGGAACAGCGCTTTTGTTGAGACGGTTCTCATCGGATGCATAGCGGCCCTTGTGTGAGTCTGGGGTGGGGGGGGGTGATCCGCGATGGTGCATGCACGAGAAGCAAAGAGGCATTGGGGAACGGTTTGTCAATGCGTGTTCCTCTGAATGCATCGTTCCGCTTCTTTCCCAGTCCTTGATTTTCCTTGTGATCCCCGCTGTTTCTCTTTCTTGTTTGGGTCCCTGCCGCCTATGCCAAACGGAGGGGCAAGAGAGAGAAGCTTGTATGTGTCTGAAGGTTGCCTGTTTGCGTTCCAACATGAATGCATCTGTGCCCGCAGACTCTCCCTGACATACGTGTACATCAACTTTGTGAAGATCAACAGAAAAGATGAAATGATCTGGATACCCGCTGCGCTGTCAGTATGTCAAACAGTCCTCTCTCTCTCTCTCTCTCTCTGTGTGTGTGTGTGTGTGTGTGTGTGTGTGTATTTCTTTCTACCCATCGCGCACGAAAGGGAGGAGCACATTGCCATCACTCTTGCTGGAAGCTGTTCTCTTGTCTTCCTCGGTTATTCCCGCTTCTCCCTTTTTTCTTCTTTTGGGCTATTTCTTACAACCCTTTTCCTGAGGGAGAGAAACTAACCCAGTTGGCCTCTCATTGTGTCATGCCTCTGTCTGTCTGGTAATTCAATTTTGCTCGCAGGACTTCCACGTTCGCCCTTGTGGCCTTCTACCTCGTGGCCGTGCCTTCTGGTTCTGCGATTGAGGGCCTGCCTGTTGTGGATGTGCGCCTGGCAGAAGGTGGGTGGGTGGCTGGGCAGAGGGAAGGAGAGTGGAGTGGGGCTGTGGTGAGGTTGTTTATCTTCCTCTTCTGGGTTGCGGGAATGTTGTCTGATGGCTTTGTTCTTGTGTGTTGTTCAACTCTGAGGGTGAAGATTGTGTCGAGAAAGAGACAGAGTGGGTGGTAGGAAGAGAGAAATGGCAGAGAATGGAGAATGACTTGGCAGGCGAAATGAGAATTGGGGCAATGACTACTAGGATTGTTTGAGCAATCGCTTGGTGAGCGGAAATCTTGCCAATCAATTCTTGTGCACGTCCCTGACTTCCTGTGTCTTATTTTATGGGAGTTTGTTAATGTCGGTGCCTGTTTCTGTGTCTGTCCATCTATCTACCTTTCCATTTTTCTATCTGTCTCTCTCTCTGTCTATGCATGTACCCGTATCTTCCCATGCATGCATCTATTTGTCCCTTCCTGACGTCACGATGTCACCATGCCTGAGTCTGTGCAGCACTGGAGGACATGAGAGTCCGATGGCTCGTTTTCCTTGAAGCAGTCGGAGAAGGCACAGAAAAGTCAGTCAGGCAGCTGGTCACTCAGTGAGATGTACATGGCATAACATGACAGTGAGTTGGAGAGCAAGTCACACCCTTCATGCGTGTCCGCGAATCGAGTCAGAAAGTCAATCAGCGAGTCAGTCAGCCGACCCTTTAGTCAGTCATGGACTCCATTGTGTTTCCTCTTTTCAAGTCCCTTTCTGGGGAGTAAGACGGATCGAGGGCAACAGAATGGCAATCATAGTGCCCTCCCTGTGTGTGTCCGTGCGTGTTCCCTCCGTCTGCAGGTGGGTGTGGATTGCAGAATGGCAGGCTGTAGCTGTGAGATTTTTTGCTGGTCTTTTGGCTGCTTTGGTGGTGTTGGCTGGGTACAATGGGGTCTCCAAAGAGATGCAGCTGCTGGAGTTTGCACTCGCAAATCCGGAGTCGATGGGCTGCAAGAGACCGCAGTTTGTTGAGTGGTCAGTCAGGCAACCTCCCTGCTCCAACGCGTATGCCGCGCGCGCCCGGCTACATGCGTGTTTGAGAGAGAAAGAGAGAGAGAGAGAGAGACAGAGACAGAGACAGAGAGAGAGAGAAATGCAAGCCTGTCGATTCTCATTGCTGTCTGTCTTCATCCCTCCTCCCTCAAGCATGAGAGGAATGTGCGCACTTGCATCCCCACGATGAGCTAGAGACTGCTGTGGAGAGAAAGAAAGAGCCATGCAGTTCCCCTCCCTCCCTTTGTCCGTCCTTTGCCTCTCTTGACGGAAGTTGAAGAGGCCACAACAGCGAAAGAAAGAGACGCATCATTCCGGGTTTGGAAGCAAATCACCGTTTGGCTTTTGAGCTTCGATCTAAGCGATCTCTGAACTTTCTCGAGCTGGCTCCGTTGGATGCATTTCTCCGTGTTCTTCTCCTCCCTTCTCCCTTTCTCTCGATTTCCTCGCGGCATCTTTGTGCCTGAATTGGATGGAGACTTCGCGGTTGTTTTCCCCCTTTTTTGTTTCTCTTCTTTCCGTTAGTTCCTTCACTGTCCTCACTTCCAACTTTGCTAAATGCAGCTGACATTGTTACATTCTTGTCAACATATCTCCCTTCATACTGCCTAACGACAATGGTTTCCTTGCAGGTGTCAGAAGCGGTCTCCCGGACGTTTTTTTATCTTTCTGGCCTGTGCCCTTCCTCCCGTGTGCCTCTCTTTGTACTTTGAGGACATGGCGAGGAAACCTCTTGTTAACGCTGGGTGAGGAAAGAAGGAAGACACAAATTTAGTATCTGATTGTTGAATGGTGTTGTTCTTCATGTGAAGACACGGAAAAGAGCATGTAAAGGGCAGAAAGAAAGAAAGAAAGAAAGAAAGAGGGGTTGTTCAGATGTGGCGCACAACAGTGAACGCAGAGAGGCAGGCCTCAAAGGCAGGCTCTACACAACTCTTGCCAAACTGCTTGTTGGGGCTGACGTGGTTTCAAATATGCAAAGGTGGATTTTGCGAGCACATGCTTTTGAGGGGAAGAGTCGCTTCTGGTGCGTGCTGTCAACTTTCTTTTGCATTCGCCCTCTCTCTCTCTCTGTGTGTGTGTGTGTGTGTGTGTGTGTGTGTGTGTTTTTGTGTACGGTCGTTCATCAAGAAGTGTTTAGGTCGTCCAACAAGTGTCTCCCTCCCTGCCCCTCTCTCCCTGCCTACATGCATGCAGGTGGTTCGATGAGTGCGAATTCTGTCGGCTTCGCTGGGGATTGGTGGCCTTCACTGTCAGTGAGTGAGTCAGTGAGTGAGTTGGGTGAAGTGGCCGAATGCTTGCATGGTGAAGCTACCTGACAGTCTCATGCACTGATTCCATGCTTCTCTGTTTGTTCGTTTCCTTTTTTGTGGCTGTGTGTCTACTTTTCACTCTCTTGGCGACCTTTCTTCGTTTGTATCTTCTCTCAGTCTTCTTTCCTATTTTCTTCCTTAATTCCTTGCTTGTAAATGATTTAACTTCAAGTGTCCTTCTTTGATTCCCACAAACCATCTGTGTGAGATTGGGTTGCATCGCGCATCTCTTTACATTCGTCTCTGCAATGCTTTGGTTTCAGGCTGCGCTGAGGCTGATGATGATTCCTCTTCTCTTACAGGTGAGAGCCCGGTGAAGGGTGTAGCAATAGATCATCTGTCTTCTCGGCTGCTCACTTCGCCGGTCTTCGTTGTACTTCTTTCTTCTCTCTCGATCACTCTTCGGGTAGAGAGGCACGCATCATCCGTGAAACGCGCGTATCAGATGTGACCAGTTGGAGACATGAGCTTTTGGTGGGTGAGAGTTTTGCTTTCTAGGACTTCTCTTCACACGTTTTGTTTTTCTTCGCGCTTTCTTTGTGCAACGCCGTGCGTCTTTCCTTTTGGATGGAAGCAAAGGGTGTCTCCCTCACGTTTACCTCATGTTGAAAGAAAGGGGGGGCTCCTCCTTCTCAGAAAGGACGGAAGCTGTCTCCGTGTAAGGTCGATCGATGCTCTCCCTCCCTCCTTTCAATGTGACCCACCTTGCTTGTGCATGCAGATTCTTCTGTTTAGAAGTGCCGAGAGCCTGCTGTCAAGATCCGACCAGGACAGAGAGGAAGAGGGCGGGGGTGGGAGGGGAGATCCGCAGAGGGGACCAGATGCTGCAGCTTTCCTTCCCGTGTCTGCCGGTTATGGAGTCGCCCGTTTGTCTCCCGAGATGGAATTGAGGGGACAGGCAGACAGATTGAAAGAATTCCCAGAGGCACCCAAACCCTCCGATAAGTCAGTCAGTCTGCCTGCCTGTTTGTCCAACCGGTCGCTTGTCTGCATGGCAGTACTAGAATGCACAAGGCTGATGTACCCGCTCGCTTGCGTCCTCACTGACTGTTTCCAGAGCCGTCCTGTCAGCTCTCTCTCTCTCTCTCTCTCTCTCTCTGTGTGTCTCTGTCTCTGTGGACGAAAGAGTCCGGCCAGTGAGTGCACCCTGCAGTGAGTCGGGGAAGGGATGGGACGAGCGAAGAGAAAGGAGAAAGGAGGAGAGTGATGGGATGAGGTGTCCCAATATGTTGCCTTCTCTGCGTCTCCTCCCTGTTCTCTTTGACCCCCCCCCCTCCTTCCAACTCTTTCAGATACTTCAAGGTAGTAGGGCTGCGGGCGAAGAGTGATGGTGAGTGTGTGAGAGTTTTCGAGAGAGAGCGAGACGCAGATTCACTGAGTTGGACATGGCAGTTGTCATAAGTAGAGCAAGGCCAGAAGTAAGTCACTTAGCAAGTCCTGTAGAGAGGATGACGAAGTGAGTTGCAAATTCTGGAGGGGTTGACTGACTTGAGATGGGTCTGTATGTGCGGTGTCAACTACTTGAAGCATGCTTTTTCTCCTCTGACTTTTGTGCTCTATCAACGAAACTGTCTCTCTGCATTTCTTTGTTTCTTTGTCTGCGGGCCTATAGTAGAGAAGAAGGCAAGACGAAGGAAGACATCTTGTCTGTCCCTGTGCGTCTCTTTGCAGGTGCCGCAGAGAAAACTCTCACTCAGAGAGTGGAGCTTGCACGCCTGGGTCTTGCCGCAAAAGCGCTGGAGATCGCCTTGCTGCCTGCCCTGTTGCTTGTCCTCGCCCTCTCTGAGGGTATTGGTGCAGGTGGGCCTGTGCGTGTGCAGGATTGAGGGCGGTGTCTTTCTACCGAGCGGTCTCTTCATACGCATGCATGTTCTTTCTTTGGTCTGGCGGTTTTGCTTTTGTGGTTCCTCTTTGTTTGCACTGCTTTCATTCAGTATTCAGCGTTCTCTGAAGACTCTCTCCTCAGTCAAAAACAACAAGTGCCTTCCTTAACCCGAAAACAAAAGTTCCGAGACTGCAGAATTTCCTCTCAACCTGCACCATTTCACTTTCTAATGCGTGCAGAACTCTCCGCGTGCAGCGAAACGCGGTCCTTCCCTTTCTCCTTCACATTCCTTCTCACCAAACCGGCAGCGGCCATCGGTGTGTTCGGAAAAGGATGGGGCGGCAGGGAGGGGAAGCCTCCAGTGTCGCCGGCCAAAGTTCCAGAAGAGTGTACGTGGGTGTGGTCTGCTGACTTTATGACTTTGAGGAGTAACGTTGAGGCATGTGACGCGGCCGCGAAGGCGAGAGAAGACGGAGTGGTTCGTGTGTCGGCTGTGCAGACAGGGGATGGGGGGGCTTCAGGGAAACATGTGGAAACGATGCGGAGTGCTGCGGGCGGAGGGCTTGTGGACTTTGTGCGAGCGCTTGCGCAAGGGAAGGAGGGGGCGTTCAGAGACGTGTTCCCCTCCTTGGAGGTGCCTGAGGATCTCCCTGGTGGGGGGGGGAGGGGGAGCGGGGAGGCTTGCGCGTCGCTCATTGAATGCATTGCGTTCTATTTGCAAGAAACGACAGAAGAAATGGTGTTCTCTAATATTTGTGTTTTTGCCGAGTGTGAATTCGGTCCCTTCCTCTGTCTGCTGTTGCGAGGTTGTATGGGCTCCCCTTGGTTCTCAGATCCGTCAGGGACAGCGTGTGTGTGTGTGTGTGTGTGTGTGTGGAAGAGACGAAGAGGAGTCTCGTCTCATTTCGTCTTCTTTGAGATTGCTGGACTCCATAAGACCGTGGAACGTTCCAGGGCTTTGTCGTTTCTGTCTGGATTGTTTCCTCTTCTTTTCTTTTCTGCGTGCACAAACCATTAATTGTGAATGCATGCAGAGTGCCAGTCAGAAAAGCTCTCCTCTGGGAGCGGCAAATCTGGAGCACGAAAGGCGATGGAGAGCTTGCCGTACCGCCTAAAGGCCTGGTCAGTGACTCAGTCGGTTAGGCAGACAGTACACAAGTCAACAGATAGTACGCGAAAAAAAAGATTACTAAAGAATTCGAGAAGATGAAAAACCAACGGCAAGCGGATTTCCCTTCCCTTCAACAATGCGAGCGCATACTTCTCCGGTGTTTCCATGACATTTGAGAATCGGGAGGAGGGAGGAACGCTATAAGTGGAAGAGATGCAAGTCAATCGAGAGAAAGGGCGAATGAAAGAATGACTGGATGCAAGACGTCTATCCCTCTGTGCAGGACTGAGGGGTTGATCACCGAGTTCCTTTCTTTGTATCCTTCTGAGGTCTGGTGGGAGAGCTGCAAGACGGCTCTTATTTCGGTGGTTGCTTGCCTGTCCTTTTTTTCGTTCTCGGCGACCCTCCTGACAAGGTCAGTCAGTCGCTTGGTGTGACCTCTTCGCTCTCCCTTCTCTTCTTCCCTGCCGCTATCTCTGTCTGCGCATTGAGAGGCTCTCCGATGTGCCTGAGGATCTGGTCGATTGGCCTGCATTCATGCAAAACAAAGTGGGGTTTTCCAGTGGGAATGTGCCCAAGTCTTCGTGAAAGTTAGTACGCAAGCTTGCCTTCGGTCTCGTTCCTTCATCGCAGGGCCATTTTGCGTCTATGCTGACCTTCACGGTCTGTCTCGCGAAGTGTTCTGACTCAAATGCATTGAGCACGCAAGTATCATGACGCACCAGACCGAAACTCTCAATGATTTTCTTTTGCGATTCTCATTACTCTGTTCGGTCCTTTGTCCGTTCCCATTTGCAGGATGGCCCACAGCGAAGTGGATCAGTAGGGGTGCGTGCGTAGCGTTCGCCGCGGACTGCATACATGCATGCGGAATTCAGTGGAAAGTGCTCTGCCGTCTAAGGCATGGGTCAGTCTATACAGTTTAATAGCAAAAGTGGTTTCAGAACCACAAAGTGGATTCGAAATTCGTTGAGGACCTTGAGGTGTTTTGCATTTCCCTGCCGTGTGGAAGTGTTTAATTTGGTTGTGAAAGCTGTATACAGGTTGTGCTTATCGCAAGTTTAAAACTAAGATTTTTCATCTAACTTATTTTCCATCTCTGAAAAAAAAAAAGCTGAACAACTACATAGCTATTCTAGATGTGTTTTTGGAATGTTTTCTAAAATATTTTGGAATTTAGATTTGAAATAAGTAGAAATAAATGTTTTACCCTTTTGCATGGTAGTCTTCAGGTTAGTTCTAATTTCAGCTAAGCTGAGCCAACTGGTTACTGGTCAGCGCCGAAAAAGCCACTGGCATTATATATCATCATCATCATCATCATCATTAATTCAATCATTGATTATTATGTTTGATTGGTGTATATAAACTATCATCATCATTATCATCATCCAGATATTATCCTAGGCGCCGGCTAAAGAAAAAAAAAAATGATTATCAAATTTGACGAGATTTTTTTTTTTTTCCTTTTTAGTACTTTTTATTAAACCCTGAGCAACTTAGCAACACTTAACAACAGTTGTGCAACACTTGAACAACAGTCGTTTGACTGAAAAAGCTAGGGGCTAGGCTAGGGGTTATTTAAAAAAAAAAAATAACCAAAAAAAAAAAGTTATTTTCACTTTTTTTTTTTCTGATGTCAAACTAAAAAATATGTTGTTTAAGTGTTAATTGTTGACACTTTTTAATGTGTTACATGAATCAACAAGTGTTGTTTAAGTGTTGTTATACTACTATTTCTTTATTATAATAATAAATAAATGTTTAATATATAACTGTCTAGACAACTGTTGCTTTTGTGTTGCAAAGTGTTGCATATATATGGTTGTTATGTCTTGACGGAGGTCATTATCAAAAAAAAAAAAAATCCCCTGGAGACCGTGGTTTTTTTTTTTTTTTAATACCCCTAGTGAAAAAGGAAAAAAAAAATAAAAAATAAAAAGTTTTGGGGCTAGCTAGATTAAAATTGTTAATTGCAAGAGATGTTCTATATGGAAAAGAAAGTGTTGTTTCTCAAATATATAAGAATATAAAATCAGTTGGCACTGTTGAATTTAAATGCATGCATGCATCTGCATGCCTAGCGGGCCCGGCTACATGTGCATATATTAATCATGCTGACCGTCTACATATCGTGATCATGATACCAGAGCTAGAAATTGATCAAACAACAGATTTAGCTCTCCACTACTACCATATGAAAAGCTTTCTCACAACGAAGCTCAAGACTCTTTAGAACCGTATATAGTCGAGCAGGCTCCACCTATGAAGAGTCAAATCTCGCACATTTTCACGGGTAGACTAAAGCGTTAAAGGTTGTGACTTTCATGGGGGGCACACCTGTTGCTTCCTGTCTCCTTCCTTCTCCCTCGTCTGTCCCATCGCGAGAAGAGCGACATGCGCTCACTCAGCACGCACATGCATGGACCTTGATGGGAATGAGCGGTGTGTGTGGGCAGACTGGCTGTGGGGAGCCTCTGCAGTTAGTAGAACAATTTAGATGGATACCTGGAAGAGGGAGACGGCGAAAGATCACTTTCTTTCACTAAAATTTTGATATGGATCACATCTGCCCCGTCCAGGACACAGAGTATCGACTATGTCTATGTAACCTCGACTTTCTCAAGTTAAGGCACGATGAGTGACAGTCCTTCTTCGATGACCTGTGTTGGGAGGCGAGGCGTTACCGCTTACGTTGTATGAGCTGCCATGAACAACCAGGTCGTCCTCGCTATAATTTGGTCAGTTTAGTTACTAGTACCAAGACTAGGCATATGTGGGCTCCTAGGGAAATTGTGCCAACTTATTTGCAACATACGGCATAAATTTTGCAAGCGTTTTCTAGGGTGATAGAGAAAGATGATGAATGAATATTTCATATGGAATATTTATCATGAAAAAACCTTTGCAGGAAGAGTGAGGTAGAACCGTTTTGCTCCAGATTAGTCTTGTATGAGTCATACTTTCTTTATGGCCCATGCTCCCTTTGCTTTTTCCAGTCTCTCAATGTGATCAAGCATGGACATGGCAAGATTTGTGCGCATCTGTGTGTTTTACTTGAATGCGTTGAAAGCTTTCTGCACAGCTGTTTCCAGGGCTTCTCTATTGCTGTACACATAGTTTACACCATATACCTCACACTTAAGCAATGCAATCACATCCTTTACTGGCTGTACATCAGGTGAGTATGGTGATTGAGTGACCAAGATGATGTCTTTCTCTTTGCAGAACCTCTATGTGATCAAGGCACGGTGAGTAGGCGCATTGTCATGCATCATTGCAATGGGGTCCTTCCGTTTCAGCATCACTTCTTTCAAGAAGTCTCTATAGTTCTCTTTCTTACATGACTTAAAAATGCAGATCATTGTGGGCATATCATCATGTGCAGAAAAAGCAATGACAGCGGTGAATCCCTCCCCCTCCTGATGCAGGTATGGATGCCACAACGGTGCACCCTTCAGCACTCATTGCTTACGTACGCCCCCCTTTCTCCCCATCTTAAAATGTGTTTCATCAATAAATACCACTCTCTCCCAATTCCATTTCCGTTCTTTTGTTTCCTTTGCCTATGATAGCCTGTGTGCTTTGGTGTCTGATGAAATGGGCGGATGGTAGTCTGGCTTCTTGAATTTAAGCCTGTCTTTTATGCACATAGTCATATGACGCCAAACGGTGGAAAAGGTGAATGGCTGCACATAACAAGGATGAAAAGAGGAACACACCGCATAAGGCTGGAATGAATGATGTATGTATACAAAAATCTTGTGGGACTGACAGTGCTTTTCATCTGCACGCATGCATTAAGCTTCCAGGTGACTTCTCTGCAGGAGATTCCATAGAGGCCTGCCTCTTGAACGAAACGAACAATGTCCTCCTCATCCTTTGCTATAAAAATCCTCTGTTGGACTCTATAGTGGTGCTTGTATACGGGCCCTTTTGCTATTTTTTTATTGAGAATGCGATGGATGGTTCGACTGCTGACTTGAAAACCACTAGTACTGATGTCTTCTGCAAGCTCTTGCGGAGACAAAGCAACACGAAATCTCTTCTTAGTACTCTGTGCCCAAGTATGAATGATTGAAGCAGCCGCTTCACCAATTGCCTTACCTTTCATCATGCACGAACTGTATAGAACGGCTGATGATGATATTGGTTATGTATAAAAAACTTGACAAGTGTTGTTTAGATTATAAGTAATTAATTATAGGTAAGACAAAGGGCAATCTCAGATAGCTCGTTGCAAATCAGTTGGCACTGTTGAATTTAAATGCATGCATGCATCCGCCTAGCGGGCCCGGCTATATGTGCATGCATTAATCATGCTGACCGTCTACATATCGTGATCATGATACCAGAGCTAGAAATTGATCAAACAACAGATTTAGCTCTCCACTACTATTATATGAAAAACTACCTCACAACGAAGCTCAAGACCCTTTAAAACCGTATATAGTCGAGCAGGCTCCACCTATGAAGAGTCAAATCTCGCACATTTTCACGGGTAGACTAAAGCATTAAAGATTGTGACTTTCATGGGGGGCACACCTGTTGCTTCCTGTCTCCTTCCTTCTCCCTCGTCTGTCCTATCGCAAGAAGAGCAACATGCGCTCACTCAGTATGCACATGCATGGATCTTGATGGGAATGGGCGGTGTGTGTGGGCAGACTGGCTGTGGGGAGCCTCTGCAGTTAGTAAAACAATTTAGATAGATACCTGGAAGAGGGAGACGGCGAAAGATCACTTTTTTTCGCTGGAATTTTGAGATGGATCACATCTGCCCCGTCCAGGACACAGAGTATCGACTACATCTATATAACCTCAACTTTCTCAAGTTGAGGCACGACGAGTGGCAGTCCTTCTTCGATGACCTGTGTTGGGAGGCGAGGCGTTACTGCTTACGTTGTATGTGCTGCCACGAATGACCAGGTCGTCCTCGCTATAATTTGATCAGTTTAGTTACTAGTACCAAGACTAGGCATATGTGGCCTCCTAGGGAAATTGTGCTAACTTATTTGCAACATACGGTACATCGATATATGCAGATATAATTAAGTCTAGCTATAGCTATATGTATGCGCTGCCAGTTTTCCTTCGATCTGCATGCATGTTTGGAATAAACCCGGCCATGCAGTATAAAGTACGTATGTGATTGAATCTGCAGTAGGCCTTCTGTCTCTTTCCTCTCTTGATAGCTACAGTCCAAGGTTCTGTTTAAGAATTAAGCTTCCGACAAGAGCCAGCCGCGCCTCTCTCTAAAGCTTTGCAACAGCACATACGTACAGAAAAAGGAATACAGAGGATATACAGATACGTACATGTATACATAGTCGTCCCAGCGACTATACAATTCAGTCATCAGTACGTCCTTTGGCTCAATGTCAGTTGGAAACTCAAACAGACTTAAACTCTGTTCATCGCAGCGCTATGTGCCTGGGAACCGCCCTGAGTTCTGCTCTTGCCGCGCAACACTTGCCAAAAATTCAAACAACAGCGGAAGCAGCCCCCACAACCGAGCATTGCTCCATTCTTTGGAAGTAAGTCGGCGTCTTTTCATATATACATACACACCCAACTCTGAGCGTCTGCAGGAGAGAATGGATGCGTATGTTTTCTATCAGAGGGTTCAAGCAGCAAAGGATAATTTCTGCGCACCCAACGGAAAGACATGTGTGTATATGTATACAGCAAGGCAGGCATGACAAAGCAAAAAGCTTTCGAGGCATGTGTTGTTGGCTGTCCACGATCTTCGCTCCATTGATGTTGCAATGTCACTGTTTGCACAGATTGAGTATGAGGTCCGTCAACAGCTACCCAGCGAGTGGCGCAACGAGGTGGACTTCTGGGAGGCCTGAATGCACATGGGAGGGACCCCTCCTCGGCAGCCGACTCCAGTATGGAACGCCTCACTTGAGTACTGACAACTCTCTTATCGGACGACTCCCTGAAGGCTTCAACAGCAGACATAACGCCCGGACTCGAGCACATCCAGCAGGTCAGCGACCTTTATTTCTCTAATGGTTCTCTACCTACCTGGGTCCTTGCATGCTATGTCTCTCTCTTCTATATATAAATTCCATCTTAGCTGCCATAAATCGATGTCTGCTGCACCCCCCACACCAGCCTCTCTTTGGTTTGCCCCTTTCCCTTGTAGTTTCATCTTATTTTTGCCCATTCTACTCTTCCCTCACCTACGCACGCAGGCATTAGTGCCAACGGCACTTCCCTGATCAACCGACGGCCCCAGGGATAAAACGAAAGACTTCCACCACCGGCACCGATACCGGCTCCAGGCATACGTAAGTGTTAGTGATATCACGATTGCTGTCTTCCATTGTGGTAAAGAATCCATTCCAGTTGTCTCTGAAATTCTTGTCTGGCGATGACACTTTTGTCGAGTCAAAACCCCCACCGTATCATACACATCTACACACTGTCAGCAGTCATAAATACTGACTCGTACACAGTTTTGTAATGCTGAGCTACTGAAAGATCGAATCACGTACAAAGCGAAATCAACTGGCTTTTGTTTTCAGTTGAGGTCCAATTTCGGCTCCCAGACCCACATTCTGGAAGTCAGGCACCGAAAGGGGCTATCTGATCCCTGTACACGTGTTCTGTCGTCTAGTGCTTCATAAAATCTGTGCTTTCCCTTTGCGTGGGTATGACCAACAATCCTGCAAGTGTATTGGTAGCAGCGGGAGCCCGACAAGAACATCCCCTCAGAAATGCCGCCGGGCCTCTTTGCCAGCAGCAGGCACAAGAGATAGTCCCCCTTACTAGTTAGCAGTAGGCACAGCAGACAACCCGCCCCCCTCACCAGCGGCAGGCACAGCAGTCAACCCGCCCTCCTCGCCAGCAGCAGGCACAAAAGATAGTTCACCTTACTCGTCAGCAGCAGGCACAGCAGACAACCCGCCCCCCTCAACAGTAGCAGGCACAACAGTTAGGCTGCCCAACTCGTCAGCAGCAGGCACAGCAGGCAACCTGCCCCCCTCACCAGCAGCAGGCACAACAGTCAGGCCGCCCAACTCATCAGCAGCAGGCACAGCAGACAGCCCGCCCCCCTCAACAGCAGCAGATACAAGAGTCAGGCTGCCCAACTCGTCAGCAGCAGGCACAGCAGGCAACCCGCCCCCCTCACCAGCAGCAGGCACAACAGTCAACCCGCTTCCCTCGCCAGCAGCAGGCACAGCAGACAACCCGCCCCCCTCAACAGCAGTAGGCACAACAGTCAGGCCGCCCAACTCGTCAGCAGCAGGCATATCAAATGGCCCCACGAACAGAGCAGCAGCAGCAGGCACACCAACCAGACATTAGCACGCGCCATCGTCAGCAGGTGTCCGATTCCTGCCCCGTCTGCATGTCCGGAGTGGTTGTGGGGGGCGCCGGTGCAGATCGTCAGAGGGTCTCTCCTGGTCATCTGCCGGCAATAAGCGAGACCGTTGCAATGATGGGAGAAGATGGGAACACGCTCAAGCTGACATGCGGGCACGAGATGCACCGGGGATGTGCAAGGAAATGGTTTCAACGTTGCCTTATACGGAATGGCAGCAACCCGGTCTGCACCTGCCCCGTTTGTAGGGAACCGCAGAGAGACACTGCAGCTCTCGCACAGATCGGAGTAGTCGTCCCGCCCCCTAATCCTTCCCTTTCTGCCGCCGACCAGACTCTTTTCCCCGCCCACCTTCCTCCCTGGCCTCCGGGCCCCGATGGATTGCCAGATCCCCTGAACGAAATTTTAGGTGACCATCATGATGACGCGTACAACCCAAACTACCGCCATCCGGTCACAATCCGACCTGACAAGCGGACGCTCTTCAACTGGCAAAACTACACCGCCGTCCAATGGAATAGGGAAACCTTCACTGAGGCCTGGCCCCGAAAAGACCCGACGTCCTGGCGGTTCCGCTGGCAGAGGCTGGCGCGGCTCACTGACAGCGACGGTGTCCGCTACTTCGATCAGTGGGGCTTCCCGCACTTCTATAAGCACAACGTCTGGGCTAGCGTCTGGGATCTTCCACTGGCAGACAGACGTCTGAACAACATCTATGAGCTGATTCAAGCCGCACAAAACACCGTTGAGATGTTTTTTCAGGGAGTCTGCTACCGTTTGTGTGACCTGTGGCATGCAAACGACCCCACCTACCATCCTCTGGCTGTCCTCTTCCTGCCTTGAACCTGTAGATCCTCTTAAGAGCACTCCTCAAATGCTCAGAACAGAATCCTTTCCCCGCCCTGAATGCAATGACCGAGACGCACCGCAGAACATACTCCCCGATCTTTTTCCAGACAGGCATGCATCCTCTCTTCCACACCTCTACCTTTCCATTTCGATCATTGTCCCACATGTCCTCTGATATTAAAGAAGAAATGCCGGTCTGTTGTTTTCTGTAGCTCCTAAGCAAGAAGAAGACGCAGCTTCACCATACCAGCGGAGAATATGCAGAGCAGACATTCCTTTAAGCCGAAACCTGTAAATTTTTGAGGGGGAGGCAGCGACTGAATCCCTTCCCTTCCTTCTGGCTCCAAGACAGAACCTGATGAGGGAAAGTACCAGCAGTACCCCTGCTTCGCCTTCTTGTCAACGGCTCTCACTGTGCTCCTTCGATCGTCTCAGATCGTCACCACCGGGCACAAGAGCCTCTCGCCCCCCCTTGTTTCTGTGTGTGTCTTATGCTCTAGGCAAGAACGATGCGGCAAGAGCTGACGGGACCCTTTCACCAACCGTCACCCCTCAACTCCGAGAACCAATGTGTTTCCATACCGCACAGACCGAATGACGATTAACACCGACTTGTCTGCATTCTCGGGAGGCCCTCAAAGGGCTCCATTACAGAACGTGTGGGGCTGGAAGACGGGGAAAAAAGGAGAAAGGGGGGAGGTTTTTTTAAGTGTGGCTGAGATTGCTGCGCTGCATGGAGCTCTTTACAAAAGAGATGCGCAAGTCAGTCGAGAGCCATGCATACAGTTTTAAAGATATCTTTGAGCGAATCAGAAGACCGGACATCTTTTTGTAGGTAAGCAGTCAGGCAAATTGTATTCTATTCAGTCTTCGTAAAGATGAACCCGCAGGAAATAGTCGTCCGTACGGGTAGCGCAATACGTGTCAGACGTAAGAGGCTCTGAAGCTCAGACTTCGGCCCAGCTAGAATGCGGGACGAATGACTCATAAAAGTATTGCACCCATCTTGCTTTCAGAAGATCAAAAGATGTGTTTGCGCGTTGTCTCCTTTCTTTACTTGCAGGCCGAAATAAGATCACATCTGGTAACGAAGCTGAAGGCGCTACCACTGACAGCGCTTTCAGAGAAAAATCTCCTCACAAAAGCGGACCGAGATGCAAGACGACTTGTCTCGCTCGGGTTTGATGGAGTACTCTTTCGGTCGGGGATTGAGAAGCGAGAAAGACGGGCATCGACCATCTAGCACTCACCAGGACCACTCAGCAAGGGCCCGTCTTTGCAGAGGATCCCCAAATAATCCTGAGCCGTCCCGTCAATCAGATTTGGGGGCGTCGAAACTTGAAGCGGTGATCCCTCCCGTGAGCGCATGAGGCGACTGCAGTAAAAGGGGGAAAGGGCATTATTTCTATTAACAGTGTGAGAGAACTGTCCATGGGCCACGTCCACAGCCATCAAACTAGCTCCACTCCGTCCCCTCTACCCCCGAGTATCAAAAGGGCGCTCATCTCCTCTTTCCTCTTTTCTGACTGTCTGACTACCTTTGCCCCTGACTGCTATGTGCGTGTGTGCGTGAGTGTGTGTGTGTGTGTATGTGTGTGTGTGTGTGTGTGTATGTGTGTGTGTGTGTATGTGTGCGGCGTTCGTGTTGCTTTTCTGCTTGACTTGTGTGTGAAGGTCCGTGCTCAATAGTCGGACAAATGAGACTGGGCACTCTGACCCGGTCGGTTGCGGCCAAAAAACTGTTGTGACGTTCCTACTGCCTTTCCTTTTGTCTGGTGTGTGCATGTGTGTGTGAGGATGTGTGTGTATGTATGTATGTATGTATATATATATATATGTGTGTGTGTGTATGTGTGTGTGTGTGTGTGTGTGTGTGTGCATGTATCTATCATCTACCTACCTACCTGCCTACCTATATATCTGTCTATCCATCTATCTGTTTCTTTGCTCTCTCTATAGCCCCTCCCCCGTCTGCCCCCTTCTTTATCGACATCATTCTCGGAAGGCGGTTTGAGACTTTGACCGACTCGGACGCAGAAAGGCAGCCCAAAAGTCAAGACGTTCCTGCATCGTAGAGCAGGGAAGACACTTCTTCGACTGGGTTAGTGCCTCCTGAGCTGGCAAGAGGGCGTACGGAGTCTAACACGGGCTCCCGTCAAGACCCTTCGAGAAACGACCATGCGAGTACAGATACACTTTCTTGCACCCTTTCCCTCCAAAACTTCGATTCTTGCCCTCTGCCATCAGCAAGAGCAGCAAACAGATCCTCCTGTGGGTCCTCAGTAGGAGCAGCAAGTAGCCCTCATTCTGTAGCAGGCGACTCGTTCACAGTAGGGAGAAGATGCGGGTCCTCCCATTGACCTACATTAGGCAGAACAAACACTTAATGGCCATTGCCAGCAGCAGCGACCACAGGCAATCCACCCCCCTCACTAGCAGCAGGCACAGCAGACAACCCGCCCCCCTCACGGGCAGCAGCCACCATAGGCAATCCGCCCTACTTACCAGCAGCAGGCATAGCAGACAACCCGCCCCCCTCAACAGCAGCAGGCACAATAGTCAGGCCACCTCACTCGTGAGCAACAGATAAACCAAATGGCCCCACAAACATAGCAGCAGTAATAGCAGGTCCTGAGCAGGAGGCACACCAACCAGACATTCGCACGCGTCATCGTCAGCAGGTGCCCGATTCCTGCCGCGTCTGCATGTCCGGAGTGGTTGTGAGGGGGGTTGAAGTTGAATAAGGCTTGGAAAAGGTGCATCTCAGAAAAGGTGCAAATCAAGAAGTTGTACCAGATGCACCTGTTTTACACTAGATGCACCTGATGCACCTGTTTTGCACCTGATTAAATGGAATTGGTTGAGCGTTATGGCTATGCAACGCACCGCGGCCCCGCCCCTTCGGCTCTCCGCGGCCCCAAACGCGCGTGTTGCCAGGCCGCAGTGCGCGGAACAAATCTAATCATATGCAGCCGATTTTTGAGATAAATTTAAAATCGGCTACATACAGAGGTCACTGAACGAACGTTCGACAACGCATGCACTGCATGAAATCAATTAGGTCCATTGAAGCATGCGTACCTCTTCTCTTTGCAGCATGAGAACTGTTTTATGGGCTGCCTTATGCAACAGAAACGACTGCATGTACACGCATAGCAACGCAGCGCGGACGAGGGTAAAAGGACCAGAACAACAGGTTTGAGTCAAGAAGCTGAGTAAGCAGACTGAGTTCGTTTGTATAGCAATAGCACAATGCCAAACGGTTTGCCGGGAGGAAAACAACTTCCTCGACCTTTATTAGCAATCCGAGGATGAATGCCAATGCAGTGTTCCACGCAAATTCTTTTTTATATGATGAAGAGAAGCAGAAACGGCACACACATGGGAACACGCATACGCGAAGGTACGTTAACACTCTCCCTCTCGGTTGTAGGTAAGGACTTTTGAAACCTGGTGCCGGGTGCTCTTTACGATTGGCGGGCTCGATCTATCTTGGTCAGTAAGAGTGCAATTGGTTTGATCATTCGATTTGCTGCTTTGCCTTAGAGAGTGGAACCATTCGTCACTTCCGTCTGCTGATGGCTCGTCAAGTTTCGTCAAGTTTGCATGCTCACATACAGATCTGTATTTGACTTTCTGTCATGCCACGGCTTCTCGTTGCGTTTGGTACTTCCAGAGGGTTTGAAATCCGTTTGTAGATGGAATTGCAGCTTTCCTAGGGGCGTTCACCCCTTCGTTCACGAGTCGTCAGTCATACCGGTCCTATATACCGGTCACTGCAGTTAATCATTTTTCAATTTCACAAACTGGGGCCCTGTCTAGATAGACGGCTTCAAACAAATACCAACAAACAAAAGAGGAGTTGTTGAAGAGTAAGGAGAGCCTTCTTTTGGATCTGAAGACGGAAAAATTACTTGTACTAGCCGTGTAGATCCTTGCAGGTGGCTCAGGAGGGTATAGAAAGAGAAGCTAGTCTGGATGGACATCATAAATTAAGCTAGGTCAGTCAAAAGAAGAGGGTCTGGGGTTAGAAATCGCACCTGTCCGACTCTGTCCGTATTTCTCTCATTCTTCAAAGCCAAACCCAAATCAAAAGCCAAAGCCAAAGCCTCCCCTCCGCCCCAACCAGCCCGCATCAAACTAGAGGAGTTTCTAGGGAAGAAAGATGACATACTGAGGTCGACTTTCAAGTCGGACTTCGAGTGAGACAAAGTCTGCAAGGAGCCTGCTCTCTCCTCTTCTTTCTCCTCTTCTTCTTTCTCTTCTTCCTCTTTTTTGTCCTCCGTTGTCATTTTGTGTGGGGGGGTGAGCTAGGGGGTGAGTGAAGAAGAGAGCTAGGTATGATGGGGCTGGGCTCTGAGCCTTGAGATCAGGCCTTCACTTATCCTCACTTGCCCTTGCTCAGAGGAAAAATGCAAATTAAAAAAAGCCTTCTTTTGTTTTATTCTTTCTTCTTTTTCTTTTTCATAAAAATGTACCATTTGTGGTTGCTTTCTTCATAAGTTTGCTCCAAAGGGGCATCATGCAGTTTGAAGGTTTTATGGACCGTATGAGGACAGAACTGGACTACAGTGCAGCAGGCAACCGGCGCTAAACATATTCAAACATTGGACAGGTGAAAAACAGAAAAGAAACCCAGAAAGAGACCGAAGTCATGAGACAGTCAGAGACATATAGTCTTTAATTATTATTTTTTTTATTTTTGCTTTTTATCGCCTTTTTACTGATATTTCTAGTGACATTTTAAGTTGTTTTGCATAGTAAAAATCAATGTAGCAAGTCTATATCATAAAAAGCTTTTAGGCCTTGATTGAGGTGGCGTCTTTTGGCCGTTAGAAACACTAGAAATCAACCCTAGAAACCTAGTTTTTATAGGGTAAACGGTGCACCTTATTTTGTACCTGTTTTGCACCTGATTTAAGGTGCAAACTTGTTTTTGCACCAGCACCAGCACCGTATGCACCTTTTCTCAGCCTTAAAGTTGAAGCTTGCTGGCAATTTTGCTGGCAGAGGGGAGCGCGCTTCTTGGATTGATTTCAAACTTTATCCAAATAAAAGAGATAGAACTGCTAAAGACCTCTTCTTAGTGCCACACGATTTATAATCAGACCTATTTAAACTATTGATATAAAATTTTTTGCACAACAGCTTATTATTACTATACACAATGTAAATGCAAGTTGAAGTAATATACATAATCATAGTATTATTAGTATATATTGGTGTGATACTAGTAGTTACTATTATTTTTTTTAGAAAATAAAAAAACATGTGCTTTCTGGAGCATCTATTCTCTTCTCTTCCCAGTGTTGGTTTACTAACTATTTGATTTGATTTAAAATAAAGTTTAAGCTCAAATTAAATATTGAGTTGAAAAAAACTTAGTATTCAAACACTTATCAACACTAAAAAATACAATCAAATATAGATCATTGAAATCAAATATAACTGTCACGGTCAGCCTCAAATATATGGGCGCAAGTAGAGGCGTAAACTAGGATGTGAAGCACCCAACTGTAATTTACTATTTCGATTATGATTGAATAATTAATTTGAATTCAATAAAATTGAAGTGAATTGTATAGTATTAGTTATGCTAAAATACATATTACTTTAGATGTCACTAAGATTTGAAACGGTTTATATAAAGCCTATGTAGAAAATATTGTTCTTATAATGAATTTTGCCTTAAAATCTGCTCCAAAATCTAGTCCAAAATACAACATGAAGGCCTTTTTGCAAGTGATTATATTAACACTGATTAAAATCATTTAAAATATTTTTAAAGCCCTCTCAGAAAGCTATATGTACACATAAAGTAGCAAACAAGGATTGCATCTTTGTAAACAGTTTTTTCAAATTGCTGGCAGCTTATCAATTAAGACTTCATTCAATGCAATTTGGAGTTTTAGTGGGCAACGTGCTCCCCCTCAGCTGAAAGTTTTGATTATGGCGGTCATGAGCTGGAGCGTCTTATACCTCCGCGATGGATTGTGGGGTTACGGTCCATATGCACTCTTACCAGCCTGAGGGGAACCTGATGACTCAGTGATGAGACTGATGATGAGAGCGTTCACCCTCTCCAGAAAGAGACCCAATATGACCGAACTGTCGTAGATGGCTCAGGGTTCTCCCTTAATACTGCTTGCCCTGCCTGCGACCCCATCCTCTTATCCCGCCCTTGTATAAAGGTTGAGCAAGGTCCCTGAAAGTACTGTATGGGATGGGGGTGTGGGAAGGGTGAGGAGCCATTCGAGCCTGCAGGAGAGTGTCTGAACAAATCGCTTGACTCTTACAGGCACTGACAGAGTCGGGCCGTGCAAAACGAGAAAGGACAGGAAAAGGAGGACCGCGGCATCCCCCAAGGACAGCCTTTCAGCTGGGCTTCGTTAAGGAGGGCACCTCGTGACCTGGTCATCAGGTTCTTTTGAAGGGCCAGGACATCAGGTGTCATTTTGGTCCTTTCTATGGCAAGAGGGGAGGGGAGGGAAGGGGAGGGGTCAGTCAAAGCGGTTTGCGAGGAAACCGTAGGACCGAAAAGGTGGCTTGGCAATGCAAGCACTGAATGGTTGAAAGGGGCCCGGGGGAAAGGGCTGCAATGGACGTCTGCAACGTGTGTGGCAGCTCCTCTGCCTGGAGAGGGCGAAGGCAGCTTAAGTTTCAAAGGTTGATTCCATCAGTTTCCCTTCTCCCATGTATCCAAATGCTTTGCGCCTCTCCCTCGATTTTTCTCTTCAACTGCGTCAGGAATTTGCGTGCCCCCCCATGACAGTCTACTTAGTAACTCTGTCTTTGTCAGTGCTTTGATTTGGGAACAGGATTTTCATTGGTTTGGTGATCTCTCTACGGAAGAAGGCTCTCATGTCGATCTCCCCCCTTGCGGCCTTGGAGAGGGGAGAATCTCTATCGAACAACCCCTTCGTCATCTCCGCCTCTGTGTCTGAGCCTGCAGAGAGGAGAGAGGCAATTTCAAATGCCTTGGACCATGTCATCTTCCTCTCTGTGCCCTCTTGATGGGTGACTGTCATGTTCCTGAACTCTCTCTCGAAGGTGGAGGTGCCTGTGTAGCCCTCCTCCAGGTAATTCTTTTTTGATTCTGCTGCGGAGTTTTGGGACTCCATTCTGTCTCTGTACCTCTCACCGTGGAGAGATTGGAGCCATGCCGCAGGGTCGGGGTACCTGCCTTCAGAAAGAACTTGGAGGAGGGAGAGTGCAGAGTTGGCAGCCACCTTGAGAGGCTTCGGGATCAGGTTCTCCACAGACTCGGCCAGGCGGATGGCGGGGTAGGCCCATCTGAAGAATATTTGTTGCATGGGGGCAGAGAGAAAGGGGTTGTTTCATGAAGACCGCATGGCACGAGGAAAAAGGAAAGAAATGAGGTATTTTGAGACAGCTCAAGGCTGCAAAGCAAGCATCAAAAACAGGAAAATTGTGTATCAAAAACCTCGCGTCAAACACATACAGCGGACAGACCACTGAAAAGTGGGCGACAGGCACAGGATCTGTCTGAACAAAAGAGACGTGCACACCTGAAAGAGTTGACTCATTGACAAACAACACCAAAACAGACATGCACTTCACTTCACTGACTTTGGAAGGTATGGGATGTCTCTGAGGACATCTGAAGGGTAGGGAACAAGACAGTCATCCCCGAAAATGAAAGTGTTGCCATCTGTTGGCTCTATGAAGAAGATGCGGATATGCTCCCCCCCCCTGTACTCCCTGTACTTTTCAGGAAATGGGCACTGGTTTGCGTTCTGCTGGGCTTGAGTACAGTTGCCCTTCAGACCAACAACCTTTCTGGGGCAGATTATCGATGGAGCTGTGGAGACAGAGATGAAGGTCCCCAGCGTGTATGACTTTTTCAACCCTAGTTTCTGAGCCTTCTCCTGAGAGAGAGGAAGGCCCCCTGCTGGAATCGATGTGACCTTGTTGACGATGTCGTTCACTGGGAGGAGCTGTCCGTAGAAGAATTCGGTCGCATTTGCGAGGTCTGGCTTTCCCGTGTCCTTGATGCCGAACCTTCCTTTGGTCTCAAACCTGCAGTCGAAGGAAGGAATGCAAAGGAATTAAGCGGGGAAATTGAAAGGAAAATGAAGGTAAAAAACTTCACGAACGTGTGCACGACAACATGAAACAGAAAGAAGGACGACCAGGCTGTCGGGTGTGTTTCACTCAATTGAAGTAAGACACGCAGTGCGTACCAAGAATTACCCCGCCACGCCTGGCTGACCTTTTGACTGTTGAAGGAGGGAACTCTCCCCGAGAGAATTTCCAATACTCCAAAATGTCGGGAACTAGGTTGTACTGTGCAACATAGGTGGTGATAGGGGCAATAGACACAAGGGGAATGAACTGAAATATGGGGGCAAGTTCTAGGAGGGGTCCCAGGTTCACGAGCGGCCCGAAGAGGAAGACGGGAGCGAAGGCGAATTCCACCCCCCCGAAAATTGACACAGCGAATGTGAAGTAGGGAGCCCAGGTGAAAAAGGGCGCTATGGTAAGAATTGGGGCGAAGGTGAACACGGGTGCCCAATACCATGAAGATCCTACGTCGACACTGGGGGCAAATGAATAAGTCGGACCGCATATCAATTGAGGTGCGTAGACTTTCGACGGGGCTCTTCCAACGTTAGGCACTCCGGGACACACAAACGTGAGAGACCACTCATGTTCCTCAGATTCGTCTAGGGGGGGTGGAGTGAGGGGAATGTTGGAATCAGGCTTTGTTGATCTGAAGGTACCAAGCTCAGAGGCGAAATCCCCAAGCATTTGAGCTGCAGGGAGGCGGCGACGGCGACGGTGGGCCCTTTCCTCTTCGTTTAAAGGGGCGCACACAAAAGGGTTCATCCCCTGGGCCGAGCAGATTGCACGGTACTCTTTTTTGGAGATGACACCCGGGTCCTCGATTGACGCGACAGGGCCGAGGGGAGTTTTGCAATCCCACCCTTCCCTTCCTCCAAGGTCGTGCCACTCTTTGTGGAGCCAATTTTTCACCTCTTGTTCTAGAGTGTCGGTTTCTTGGTCAACAAATGAACGCACATGGTCAGAGTCTCTGACGCTCACCTCCCCCAGCTGCCCCGTGGCCTCAAAATCTAAATCAAGTGGCTCGTCATTGCACACATTCGCAATGTCAAAATGGACTTTTCCACACCTGTAAGTGACTTCTTTGAACTTCTTTGCCTTGTCTGTCGAGGCGTCTCCTGATCCAAATTTCATGTCTGGTGCGGTGTCGGCACTTCCAAGAATCCCCTCTTGTACACACGCCTCAAAAAGACGGCGACGCTGCTTGCCTGGTTTGGATGCTCGTCCCTGAGCTTTTCGGATGGACGCCTTGACTTTCTTCAATGCCCCCTGGGGCGTGTGGTCTTCTTTTGTCCAATCAGCAAGAAGACGTCGACCTGAGGGCTTCCTGACTTCGCCCTCAAGTTCAGATTTCAGAAGCTCTAATCCCGTCTTCTTCGGACATGCCTCCGGGTAGAGGCACCATGCAAAGTCTGTGTAGAGAGTGTTTTGAAAACACTGAAAGCCTTCAACCAGACAGCTCCGAGAATAGAAACAGTTCGAGTAAGGAGGGGACTTCTGGACACCCCTGACGACCCTCACACCCTCTGTCTTCGCCTTCTCGGGAGTCATGCACACGGCGTGTTGCTGCACATGAAAGAAAAAAAGGGACACAGAAAACTCAGACAGGCAATTCGGTCGACATTCCGACAGCATCTCTGAGAACTACAAAATCACGCAGAATGAACGAGAAAATGCGGAGTCCTAAAGGTTGCAAAGCAGAAAGAAAGGAGACTGCTGACCGGATGGTACATGCCACAGACAAGGTCGTCCTCTCCCGAACAGTCCCCGAAGATTGTGCAGGGGGAGCCCTCAATTCCGGCTTCAACGTGGGGGGGAGAGTCGCGAACTGCAGAGTGAAGATTTGACAGCCTCGGTGACACAATGGGACTGGTGTGAAGTGGGTCTCCTAGTCCCGTGAATGACACATTCGTGAAAGTGCTGCTCGTATATAGTACAGTTGAAAACAAACTCAGAATTTCGAGTGTCACTTCATGGCTCTCCGCTCGGTACAAACTGAAAAACTCGAACTGGCGCTCTTTGTGATTACGAACGAGTGATCACTCGCAAACCAGCCGACCTCTTTTCATTTCACGCGTCTCACTTTGCAAGCTCACCTTGACAGTCTATTTCCACATGGACCTGGTGGCCGCACACCCAGAAGTCCATCTCATCTGACGGCACCATCTGGTCCATCACACTCGTTGTCTGCGCATACGCTACGATCCTTCTCTCCCTGCTCGACAAAACGAACCACCCTCCCCTGAGACCGTACTCCTCCTGGTCGAGGTACAAAGGCTCCTGCGCCTCCACAGAGACTCTACCGACCTCTTGCGCGTGATCGTCATCCTGTTTGAACACCAACAAAAGGCCCGACTTGCTATTCTCGTACACTTGGGCCTGCTCATCTTTGAGATACCCTCTGAGCATGTACGTTTGAGTCTCAGGGGAGGGAAAGAAGAGCTCCGAGTTCCTGCAGTCCGGCATCGGATCTTCAGGAACTTCCATCGTGCACCGCAGAAGCAAATCCAAAGCAGCAGCGCAGGAAGGCAGTGTGATGATCAAGACCAATGGAAACAGGCACTTCATTTTCGCACAGCACTCATTCATCGATCACGAACGCCTGTCTCGCAGCTTGGAACAGTGATCGATGCACTGCTGTATACGTACAGATGAGTGGGACTACTTTGCACTTCTTTATTTGTGAGTAAATTTCTGCATTAAAACGCTGAAGATGGAAAAGCGAAGGCGCTAATCAGCGATAGCAACGTGCCTGTTGCTTCGAATTTACAAGAGAGCCAAATTATTAGGTGCTGCTCATTATCTTCCATTGCTGAGCTGCCACAGCCATCAAGAAAACTCAATGCTGTGCGAGTAGGAGTTCAATGCTGCCTATGCCAGTGGTTCGATCGTTCATGCACTAAGCGCTGTTGTTGTCATTAAACTTGCTGACTGAACAACAGTTGTTCACGTTGCCGCAACATGCAGCCGCGCCGCTGCCGCGAACAACATGCATGCAACATCATGCAACAGTCACTTGAACAGTGCAACACCATGCAACACAACAGTGACCGCGTGCATGCAACACTGGAGGGAGGGTGTTGTCTGACGCTTGCTGTTTGACGCACGCACGTGAGCCCCAGCGTGATTGCATCAGACATCGACATCAGACTATGAATTCATCGATCGCCTTGGCACTTTGATTCCAGTTTAATACACTGTCACATCACTGTCACTGCGTGATACCCGGCCATACATAGGTCGTAACTGCCAGACGCTGCGATTCGATGGAAGTTGATTCGGATCGAGATCAACGTGGTTTGATTCTTTGCGGACCGTAGAACTCTGATCCACCTATATGTAAGTTGGCTGTCTTTCGAAAATGGCCGCATCAGAATCCTGTCCCCTGGCTGACATTCCTCGGCTTCTGATCCGCAGTGGGGTTCTTGGGGTTCGTGGGTTTTGGAAGTTGTCTTCTCTCTCGAAGGGGTTGCTGAAATCGAGGGATGATGTGAGCCTGCTGGGCCTTGGAAGTGTTTGTTGTGGTTTTGCGTCCGTTTTTGAAAGAGAACAACTGGAGAAGCTGTTGAGAAATTGCCTGGAGTACGATAACGTGCGCTCTCTTCAGCAAATTCTTGCCCTGGGGGGAATTTTAGGACGATGTCCCTCTGTCATGAGGTGGGGTCAGCACATGGATGCGCACAAGTGCGTTGAAGCTCTAACAAAAATGGAACCCGTCTCCGTCGTTCAGGGGTTTGTCGTGAACATCTACAACCTAACCCCCAAGGCTTTGGCTGGCATGCAACAGCAAGGTAGCGTTCAACCGAATTCTTGGATAGAGAGATACGGCCAACGCGTCCGGGACAGTACTTTTCAGCCACTTCTGAACCTTTTGATAGAGAAGCTCAATTTTGAGTGTGCCGAGTTGCTTCTAGATGCGGGTGCAAGAGTCGATGTTGCAGATCTCAAGTGCAACTTTGATTCGGGTCGATTCCAGATTGGCTGGTCACCCTTGCAAACTCTGGTACTGCTACTGGTGGGGTGGCACGGCGAGGCTATGCGTCTGACGAAGAGCAGTCGAAAAAGGGGCTTGTCTCTTCTGAAACGTCTTGCTATTGCCTCGAAGTCAGCCCGATGTTTGGATTGGACCGTGAGCGAACGGAACTTTACAGTCTGCATTTTGAAGGCGCGCGAGGAGACATCGCTGGGTGTGGCGTGCATGGGCTGCGAACCTGAGGTTGTCAGGATCCTCCTGGAGGTGGGTTTGGGGGGCGCAGGGGGCAGTTCACGCCTCCCAATGATGGCTCTGGGGGGGGGGTGGATGTTTTCTGGGACCAGAGCTGATGACCTTCGCAGTGCAGATGTTCTGTCCCAACTTGCAGATGCGGGGGTGCATATGGACGCAAGGGGGGAGAGGGGAAAGGAAGCAAAACACACTCCGCTGTCTCGTGCGTGCGGACTCGGACTGCACAGATGTGCAAAGGTATTGCTTGAGAGGGGTGCACGGGTAGGGGGGGCAAGGATTTCAGGGGGTTCAGATTTTTTCCGTCTCCCTTTGCATGAGGCTTTGACGTGTGGGAAGCATATCGGTGTGGTGACATCTCTAGTGAAGAGTCTCCTGAAGTGGGGGGCAGACCCCAACGCAGTGGGCCCGATGGAAAACACAAATTTCGGACAGAACTTGATTCCTATGCAGGTCGCTCTGTTTGCTGTACTTGAGTCTCAGAAAAGAGTCACGAAAATGCCTGCGGATGGGGTTTATGAGCTTTTGAAGATCCTCATAGATGCCGGGGCCCGATGTAGTCTTCCTGCCGGGGTCCTCCCCCAGGGCGTTGACGTGAGTCAGCTATCACCCCTCGGAATGGCCTGCATGGCTCACGAAACCAGACTGGTGCGTCTCCTGTGTGTAGAGGGGGGGGCGGATCCTAATGCGGCTGGGGGGGTACCCAAGGTGGGCGAACTGTGCATTGATTTTCCTCTGCAGTTTGCCGTATGTACATCTGTGTGGGGTCCTAGTGGCATGAGAAGGGACTGCGCTTCACAAAAAGATGAGGGTGCGGCTGTTGCAGAGATTGTAGAGATTCTAGCAGATGCTGGAGCAAATCTAGATCAAAGGAACGAGAGGGGTCGGAATGTTCTGCTGAGTGCGTGCGCCAATGGTCTCGAGGAGGCGGTAAAAGCTCTGCTCGAGAGGGGCGTCTCTGTTAAGGGCATGGAGGTCGAAAGCCGATTTGCACCGAAGGCTCGATGTGGTGCCACAGTCAGCATTGAGGCGCGAAGAACTCCCCTGATTGAAACTTTGAACCCCCAGTCAGACCTTGCGGATCAAAATTTTAAAGGAAGCGAAAATGGTTTGATCCCAGCCTCCGTGCGATTCCGTATTGCGGTAGCCCTTTTGCTCCATGGTGCAGACCCGAATGAGATTGGAGTCACCAGAGTGGACTCTGGTCTTCATGCAATCACCCCTCTTCAGCTGGCTGTGTCTCTCGAGGCTTTGGGGGAGGGGCGATACAAGTTAGTCAAAGCGTTGATTGATCAGGGTGCCCGCTGCCCTTTCTCTTCTGAAGAAGGGGTCTTCAGAGAACGAGATGAAGAGGGCCCCTGTGACACGGATGACGCGGCTGTCTATCCCACATACAAATGGCCCCCTCTGTTGGTGGCATGTGAGGACCTAGACCCTGATCTGGTGCGTTTGTTGTGCAAGGAGGGGGGGGCAGACCCGAATTCGTTCGGGGGGACCTCCGTCGCGGCTGTGTCTGACGAGCGGGGGGAAGGGGAGAAGGAACCGTTACGACCTTTAGAGTTTGTGCTCTTCGGGACTGATTCCTCTAAAGAGAGAGCGCGTGTTTCTGATCTTTGGGACGTCGTGAAGACTCTTGTAGAGGTTGGTTCTGGGAGGTGGGGGGTTGGGAACGGTTGGGAAGGGAAAACGTAGAAAGAGAGACTTGAAATGAAGATAGGCTTAGGTGAGAATGGCCGAAAAAAGCTCCCTCAATTCCATTCCTTGCCGCTCCCTAGCCAGTCGGGTTCTTTTCTTCGTGCACTCTTTGCCGGCTTTCCCTCGTTTCTGCATGCAGGTGGGAGCAGACCCCAGCCACCTCTCATCCGTCTCGCAGACAAAATCAGTGGAAGAGCGCATTCGAATTTTGGGTAAACTCGTTGGCGTGGAGTGTTCCCACGGGCCCCTGCTGGAGGAAATCATCAGGGCGGTATCCCTCACAGGGGACGATGGGGGGGGTGTTGAAGAGACTCCCTGTCAGCACCCTCTCGTCAGTGCTCTGAAGGGGCAGTGGCAAGCAGGGGTGATCGCACTCGTAGAGAGTGGAGCAAGTGTGAACTTCGTTGGAGAGTTTGGGGATGATAAAGGGGGAAGGAGATGCAGCGCGGTACTTTACGCACTCGACAGCGGTCAGTGGGAACTTGCAGAGAATTTGATTCTGAGGGGGGGGCGTCTCGGTCTTGGTGAGTCTCTCCCTCCCTCTCTCCTAGACGAAGCATCCTCCCAGAAGCTGTCTGCCGGAGCTTTGCAGGCTCTGGGGGTGAATGGTGCAAGGGACAACCGTATTGCATAGCGAATTTCATCTTTTTTGAAGAGAATAGTCCCGGCAGGCGCACCCCGGCACCCTGACGGGCATACTGTGTACGCATAGACCGTATGGAGCACGCAATTACGATTCGAGAAGTTGCGGGATGAGGATGGAGAAAGTGGGAAGTGGGAGCATAATTAAAGCATTGGTCAGACTAGGTCAGACATCAAGTCTGCTCATGTTCGATCCAAAGGATCGCCAGAAAGATCGACAGGAAAGAACTTCAAGTTTTTTATGAAGAGGGGGAGGGGGGGGGCAAGGGGGCTGAAAAGTTGTACGCTCTCAGCTTCGTTCTGAAAGAACTAGTGAAAGAAACATCATCAATAAAACAATCTAGAAAACAATCAGTCAGTGATCATTAAATGATGTAAAGTGTTGTATGTACCAGTAATGCTAAAGACTCAGTTGATTTTGAGTCACACTGTTGGATTAGTTAGATTGAAACTATACATCCTGGTAGTTGTATCATAAATTCTACTAGCTGCTAAGACTAGCTAAGACTCTGCACTATGAAAATCTATTTAGATTTATTATATAAATTTAAATCAAAATCATTTTGTAATGTTTTTTTTCTTTAATGTATCGAAACTTAACTGTAACATATTATTTTTGAACGTGTCATGTGTGTGTGCAAAGAAAGACAAACGGTTAAAACCTAAAGTCGCTGCTAGACGGAGAGCTAGATAGAAAGTCGCGATCAATTACTCATTTCCTCAAGCTGCGCATCATAAAATATGACATATCAGCTCAAAGATAGGCCTAGATAGGACAATGCAGAATCAGACGTTTCTTAGATGGTTTCTACAGAGTATTATTAATAAAATAGATAGTTTAACTTCTCTCTCCATATATCCCTATGCAGTATCCAAACGGATGGGTGATGCAGTGAGAGACGTTTAATGGTTTGTGATCCATTGCCAATAAGGAGGATCCATCAGGATCGTAACCAGTTTTCTGAATTGTGTTCGACATTGTTCGACAGTGTCCTTCGATCAGTCATCTTCAGTATAATCTTCAGTCGTGTTGCATGCCGGGGGCAAGTGGGGTGCTTTTTGCCCCTATAAAGCGGCGCATTTCCGCAAAAAACTCGTTCTCATAATTGGTAAGGAGTTGAAAGCTGAAACTTTGTGTAAGAAGACGTTGTAACGATAGAAAAAGAACTATAGAACAGATCTTTTATATCATTTCTAAAAACATAGGCTGCCATACAAATTTATTCTGTAGTGTTTGACTCATGACATCCTGGGAGTGGTTTATTTTTTGATTGATTGATTGACTAGTTGATTGATTGACCTAGTGATTGACTATAGTTGATTAATTTTTTAGAAAAGAAAATTATATATTTGGTTACACACACACACATACACACACATACATACACCGTGACATATATATATTATATTATATATATATATATATATATATATATATATATATTTACTACCCTAGGCAATAAAATTATTGAATAAAATTTTGAAGTTTGGCGAAATTTTATTTTTGGGGACGGCATTGGATCAAGCTTTCCCGTTTGAGAGTTTGGGGGCTAGTGTATTTACTACTATGATTCTAGGGTTATATTGGGTCATCTTTGCCTATATATAATCACTATTGAAACTCAGGTGGGTCATTTGGTACCCCTAGGGTCGTTCACGATATGCAAAAAACACATTTTTGAAAAGTCAGTAAGAAATAGGTATAGAGCCTTATCAATAGACCAATAAGAAAAAACATCTTTAAATACAGTTTCACTAAAAGTATTTTTTTTTACTTTTCAGCCAGTTTTCTGGATTGATTTCTTTGACATGAAGTTTATTCAATAATTTTATTGTCTAGGGTAGTATATAGTCTAGTGTATATTACTAGTAAGTTCCTCTTCCGAGCTAGCTCTCAAATTCTTTTTTATGCCTTAAAGTGGCCTACTGGCCCCTTAGCCACCCTGGCCTCTAAGCACAAAACGCTCTAACAAATATTTCAGTTGAGCATCAGTCTTCATAGACCCTGGGGTTTTTAGGTAGTTGAACTGTTTGATAACCTTCTTGAGTCTTGACCTAAGTGCTAGTTTAAGCCAGAGTGTAAGTGATAAATGATTTAGTGGTACCGTAAAGCACTGTTACACTATCACTGTTTCACTGAGCCCAGCATTTAACAAGGTAGGGAAAAAGGTAGGTTATGAGATGAGGTTAAAGGTTATTGGCCCTCCAGTTATAATGACCGGTCATAACCGGCGGTTAATTATAATAATTATTATGTCATTTAACAATCTGCCTTACATGTTGTGACCTGCCAAACGCTACATACTGAGCATCATGATATGAGCGGATGGCGATGGCGTATGATAATGATAATGTGCGGTGCCTACAGTCGACTCTAGTTGACCCTTGAGCTGCATAATAATGTATGATCATAATGCTCCTTGAAATGTCTGGGATATATCTGTTATCATCATTTACATGCATACAAATAGCTCGCAGAAAATTATGTACAACAAAGAAGAGAAGGGGAAAGGAAACAGAAAGCCGTGTTCCAATTATTAAGGTAGAAGATCTAATCGGTATACTTTATCCTAGGCTTTATCAGATGAAAAGAGCAAGAGAGAGAGGCTCTACATGGAGGCATAAGGTTGTAAAAGTAATAGAGGATGCATGCTACCGCTCCACCCCTGCTTTATGTCACTCTGTCTTTCACTCACACTTCATCAGAAAAAATCAAACACTAGAGCAAGCATAATTAAATCTTATCTTTGATCTGATCCCGGGACCGTAATTCAATCAAACGCATCCATGTTGGTCGGCAGTTGCAATAGTTTTACATCTATGGGATAACTCAATAATAATTATGACACCATTATGCAAAACGTATAATCATTATGATGAAAATTATAATCAACAAAAGGTGTTCATAATGATTTTGACTCTATTCATAAACTTGCTGTGCATCACGGGACCTTGTAAGTACGTTTTATCCAACAATATCGGCGGTTTAGTATAAAAAATTCAAGAGACTTCCTAAGGCCTAAAAATGATAAAACAAACTTAAAAAAGTCATTTAGAAACATTTTTGAGCAAAAAAAAAATAATTTTCTTTTTATACAGATTTAGTCATTTTTCTGACCCCCCCCCTTACATTTTCACACAAAATCGTCAAAAAGAAAATATTTTTTTAAAACATAAAAAATCACTCTAATCGGTTTAGTTTGGTATTAGAAAGCATTTAGAACATATTGGGGAGCCCCTTGAATTTTTTGCACTATAAAGCCGCATCACTATGTAAAGTGGGGGGCGGAACGCACCTATAGCCTGCCGTAATATGTGTAACACTGATACTCATTATAAAAAATACATAATGATTATTAAAAATTATAATGATTATACATTGATGCAATGTTCAAGTTATTATATCTTATGAAGTATTGATAATAGCGCTTTCTGGCTAAAAATTTCTTTATAAAACAGGTTTGATTTATAAAGTTAATAAAGTTTATTTTTCATTTTCTTTTGTGTTTATTCTGGGTTATATATATAATCATTATGAATTTTGTAATCATTATATACTCATAATCATTATGCTGAACTGAGTTGCATAATTATTATAAAAATTAAAGTCACTATGAATTTCTATAATGATTATACATATGACCCTTTGAGTTATCCCATTAATGTTAGGCATATATGATAAAATATATATAACAGCTAGTATAACAGTCAACTATAAATTTTTATAACCATTATATATTGCTATGCGCTACTTAAGCACAGCTAGAAAAAAAATAGAAATTAAATGAATTGATTATGGTTTAAAGTAACACTGAGCAAAAGAGAATCGTGCGCATCACTCGCCTTCATGACCTAATGGTTAGTATATAATATTAACAAGCAAGAGGTCATAGGTTCAAGCCTCGCTACCTCTTTTTTAAGAATTAAAGAAAGAAGATGCAGAACGTGAACGTCTTGTATCATACAGATGTTGGCCTGTTGCATTTCGATCAAAATCATATGAAAGACTTCCGAAAGACTTTCTGGAAGACTATTATGAAATCAGATCGATCGCCGAATCGCAAGAAAGCTCCATGCTCCTGATATCGATCGAGTCTGTCACTAGGGATCGACCTGAACCACTCTAGCGACATCAAGCCCTGAAGACCCTTGAACCTCTGCAAGCACTCAGCAGCGCCAACCCCTCTAAGTAGACCTTAACACGTAGTGACGCCTAACTTGAGATCAACAAGACCAAAGAGCTGAGCGAACGGAGACTAACCTTCTCTCCCGAACAACAACTATTCTGCAAGCAACGCAGACCACCTTCTTTGCCCAGAGAAGGTTCACCCAGAGGAAACCAGAACGCTGTGATCATCTACACGCATACTACAGGAGCCCACACCTATGAGCCATCAACTTAAACCTCAACTTGTACGCCCTCGACTTGGCGGTCCCTTTGGTGTCCTGTACCTGTAAGGAGAAGAAGTAGGACCACATCGCGAAGCGCTGCTGGAATTTTTAACGGAACCCCACTTTCTGTTCTCTGTCATAAATCGACATCAAACACGACCACACTGCGAAGCGCTGCTAAAATTTCTGACTGTACCGCCTTTTCCTGCCCTTTTTACGAATTTCATATATTGTATCTAACAGTGAATTTGACTTCTCTTCATTTCTCTATGAACAGCGAAGCCCTGCCCTTTTTACGAATTTCATGCATTCTACCTGACAGTGAATTTGACTTTTCTTCGTTTCTCTGTGAACGGCGAAGCCCTGCCCTTTTTGTGAATTTTACGCATTCTACCTGACAGTGAATTTGACTTCTCTTCGTTTCTCTATGAACAGCGAAGCCCTGCCCTTTTTACGAATTTCACGCATTCTACCTGACAGTCAATTTGACTTCTCTTCGTTTCTCTGTGAACAGCGAAGCCCTGCCCTTTTTGTAAATTTCATGCATTCTACCTGACAGTGAATTTGACTTCGCCTCGTTTCTCTATGAACAGCAAAGCCCTGCCTTTTTTGTAAATTTCATGCATTCTACCTGACAGTGAATTTGACTTCGCCTCGTTTCTCTATGAACAGCAAAGCCCTGCCCTTTTTACGAATTTCACGCATTCTACCTGACAGTGAATTTGACTTCTCCTCGTTTCTCTATGAACAGCGAAGCCCTGCCCTTTTTACGAATTTCACGTATTCTACCTGACAGTGAATTTGACTTCTCTTCGTTTCTCTGTGAACGGCAAAGCCCTGCCCTTTTTGTGAATTTTACGTATTCTACCTGACAGTGAATTTGACTTCTCTTCGTTTCTTTGTGAACGGCGAAGCCTTGCCCTTTTTGCAAATTTCACGCATTCTACCTGACAGTGAATTTGACTTCTCTTCGTTTCTCTGTGAACAGTGAAGCCCTGCCCTTTTTGCAAATTTCACTCATTCTACCTGACAGTGAATTTGACTTCTCCTCGTTTCTCTGTGAACAGCGAAGCCCTGCCCTTTTTACGAATTTCACGCATTCTACCTGACAGTGAATTTGACTTCTCTTCATTTCTCTGTGAACGGCGAAGCCCTGCCCTTTTTATGAATTTTACGCATTCTACCTGACAGTGAATTTGACTTCTCTTCATTTCTCTGTGAACGGCGAAGCCTTGCCCTTTTTGCAAATTTCACGCATTCTACCTGACGGTAAATTTGACTTATTTTTATCCTTCTGTGAAAGGCAAAACATATTACGAAACGTTTGTACGTTGTGTGACTTGGACTTTCCTGCGAAGCAAAAAGAAAATTCGATTACTTCCATCCCTCTGTGACTTACTTTTTTTGCTGGCCGTCTTCGTGTATACGAGCAGTTTACCTGCACATACGAGACAAATACAAATAACTCTTTCTTCATTCGAATTTGGATTGCTTCTCTTTCTTTCCATTTGCGAAGGAGATCTTTCTGCAAATCAGGCCATCTTTCCCCTCAGCAAGTTCGGAATTTCACTCTACTGCACAAATCTTTCTTTCACAGCTAAACAAACCCTTTTGTCTTTCTTTGAATTCGGATTCTCCCTTCTCTTTTCGCTCTTCAACGGAACCCTACTTCTCTCATTTCATTAAGTCTCTCTCAGTGT
>JAHBMJ010002204.1:100231-110231 GCA_018398765.1 Chromera velia | reverse complement strand
AAAGATGTATTAAGACTCTCAATATAAAGTTTTGACTCTTCAGACTTTTAATTTTTGAAAAAGTTAGACCAAATTCTGACTAATGAAAAAAAAATGATTCACCATGATGAACTAGAACAATTCAATTAATTCAAATTGTATATAGTTTGTAGCATGCTGAGAAGGCACCAAAAGCCAGTAAAAAGTATGAAACCAATGCATTCACAAATAATCCGAGCTACAATGCTTTTGAAACGACTCATACTATTTTGTTTCACCAAAAAAAGAACTGCTCTTCTTCTTCTTCATCATTGGACTCCTCCTCTGCTCCCCCGGCTCCCCTTATCATTCCCGCTGTCACTTTGTCCTGTTTCATGTCTTGATTGCCCAGTTTTTCCTCCTCCTCTTTCTTCACCTTCACACGCTCTTCCGTCTTCAACCTGAGGCCTCTCTCCTGCTGCTTCAAAGCTGCAGCGGCTTCCATTTTCTTCTAAAAAGTTTTTCAGCACTGATGCCACCAGAGGAACACCTTGACCTCTACATGGAGGGCCTGGCGCAGCCACAGCCGCAGCCACCGCTCCTTCGTCTCTCTATGCCTTCAAACGCTCCACACGCTTTCGCAAGTCACTGCATTAATAACACACAACAAGCAAGTACGAGGGATGGAAAGGGAAAGAAAGAGGGCACAAAAGAAAACAAGGGAGCGGACGTACACTCATAGTCGGTTGATAAGGGAGACTCAGATGGCGAGACTGAGATGCAGCCTCAAATCTCAGGTAGAGTTTCAAAGCCCCCATCTACTGGGCTCCCTCCGAACCCTCAGAGACAGACAGACATACTACAGAGAGACACACTATGTAGTTTCTTTTCCTGCTCTTCTTTATGAAGACAGAGAAGCAGACTATATGATCTGTATAGACTAGCACCTAGGAGGAGGCTGTCTAGTCTCGTACAGAAGGTCTATAGATCTCGGTTACGTGAGTCTGTCAATCTAGCTATTCTACTCCAATCCTCTCATTAGGCAAGGAGAAAGCTGACTGTAATCGCATGAGATATCGATCCGTGCAGTGCAGACAGGGCAAATACCGTGGCCCCCAGCCGTACACACACCCGAAAGGCGGATATGCTATAGCTGCGGTACAGTACCGGCGGTCACGCTGCTTCTGATTCATTGTGGGCCCACCGTGGCACACAACACTATATATTTCTTCTTTTTCTCCCTCCCTTTCTTCATGAACACAACAGATAAGAAGAAAGAAAGAACAAAGACAAAAGAAGAGTACCAACAATCAAATAGCGTGGGCAAGGGCAGACAGACAGATAGACTATATCGTCCTGTCTTTTCAGATCACTTCCTTTCGTTCCGACAAAGAGACTATATGGTTTCTTCTTCTCCTTCTTTTTCTTTGTAAACACAACAGACAAAAAGAAATAAAGAACAAAGACAGGCAGACAGGCAGGCAGAGTGACTGACTTGTCCACAGTAAGGTCCTCATGTCGCAAATATGATTTTTACTAGTCTAAAATTGGTTTTATAAGTTAAGTTTAACTCAGAATATGGCCAAATATGCCTGTTTTTAGCTACTACCACTACCATTGGAACAGTAGTACCGTAACCACAAAATTAGTAACCGGGCGGCCTAGCGGCCACCTAGTAACCGTCCTATTTTCATTACTCCTAACCGCACTGTGTTACAGTCTGTGTAGTGTTTATTCTTATCATTTTTTAAAGAAATCTTATAGTCATTTTTAGCAATTGTACACAAACGTTAGCAACTATAGGTTGGCGATAGAGAGTCACTTAGACTTTAAATATTGGAAGACATTGGCTTACACGGCAAACCTTGCCGCCGCAAAAGTTATGTCGGAACAATTTAATCTATAATTAAATTCAAAACTGCTTCTAGTTGTAGTAATTAGTGCTGTGGCACTGTGTCACTGACACTGCCAGTGGGAGAACATCAAAAGCCGGAGAAAGGTGCAAAAAAAATGTACGCTAGAATGTACGTTAAGGCATTCCCAGTTGCGATGCTTTTGAAACGCCTCATACCATTTTGTTTCGCCAAGAAAAGAACTGCTCTTCTTCCTCTCCATCATCGGACTCCTCCTCTGCTCCCTCGGCTCCCCCTATCATTCCCGCTGTCACTTTGTCCTGTTTCATGTCTTGACTGCCCAGTTTTTCCTCCTCCTCTTTCTTCACCTTCACACGCCCTTCTGTCTTCAACCCGAGGCCTCTCTCCTGCTGCTTCAAAGCTGCAGCGGCTTCCATCTTCTTCTTCCTCAGCACTGATGCCACCAGAGGAACACCCCGACCTCCACGTGGAGGGCCTGGCGCAGCCGCAGCCGCAGCCGCCGCTCCTCCGTCTCTCTGTGCCTTCAAACGCTCCACACGCTCTCGCAAGTCACTGCGTTGACAACACGCAGCAAGCAAGTTGAGGGATGCAACGGGAAAGAAAGAGGGCGAAAAAGAAAACAAAGGAGCGGACACACACTCATAGTTGATTGAGAAGGGAGACTCGGATGGCGAGATTGAGATGCAGCCTCAAATCTCGGGTAGAGCTTCAAAGCCCCGACCGAGCGGGCTCCCTCCGAACCCTCAGAGACAGACAGACTGTGTGAAAGACAGCCAGACTATATGGTTTCTTTCCCTCCTTTTCTTCATGAACACAACAGACAAAAAGAAAGAAAGCAACAAAGACAAAGAAACATCACGACAACTCAAACAAAGTGGACAGACAAACAGACAGACAGAGAAGGGGAAAGACAGACAGACTGACTTGTCCACAGCAAGGTCCTCCTGTCGCCCCTCTTCGAAACGTTCTTCGTCGAGCCGGGCACGAATTCTCTCCTGCTTGTACACATGTGTAAACACAAACGCACACTTGCATGTCGGTACACACACACACACACACACACACACACATGCATTCACATCCTCAGGCCCGAACAGGAAAAACAAAATCCACAATGGAAACAGTGAGACCGGTGAAACTACCAGCATACCACCACAGATGGGAGAGAAGAGAGAGGAGGTTTGATAGGAAGACTAAAAGCTCTCCGCTCATGCTTCGCGGGTTCCAGAAAAATCAGAACCTAACTCAAGCGCCCTCCTTCCCCTTCTTGTCAGTAGGCAGAGAGACTACATGTTTCCTGTTCTCCCTCCTTTTCTTCATACAAAAAAAAAACAAAAAGGAAGAAAGAACAAAGACAAAAAAAGGAACTGTCAGACAACGTGGGCAGGGGGCCCGAAAGATGAGAGTCAGACAGACAGACAGACACACACACACACAGAGAGAGAGAGAGACAGGCAGACAGATATGGAGACAAACCTTTCTTTGGAGCTCGAGATCGATTTCTGCTTCGAACCTCTTCAGATCAGCCTCCAACTCTCTGGCTTTCCGATCTGACGGTTTTTCTTCGCCTGCACACAAGGAGACAGGAATGGGGACACGAGAAAATGCACCGAAGGGATAAAAATAAAATGCCTTCCTTTTGCATTGATTTTAGGAAAGCATTTTCGTTCGTTGTCCTTGTGTTCTTTCCGCGTTCCGTCCAACCCTTCCACTTTCGGTCAAGCGTGCCCACACGCAGGTCGCACACCCGTATATCGGCTTAGAGACTGAGAGAGACTGAGAGAGGGAGAGAAGAGAGGGAGGGGAAGAAGAAAGAGGGCGGGAGAAAAGAGAGCGAGACAGAACCTGCATGCTTACCTCTTGCAAGAGCCTCTTGTTCTGGGTCGTCAAAGAACCCCGTCGGGATTTCCTCCTCTGCCTTCTTCCTTCTCTGTTTCTCTGCCTCCTCAGCTGCTGCTGCAGCCGCAACGTCGCCTTCCAAGATGGCGTTGGCAGGGTCGCCCTTTGCCTTCTTCTGCAGCGCGCGGTCAGGTGGTCAGACAGGCAGGTGGTTGGTTACTCGATCAATCCAGGGAGGGAACGGAGGATTGAAGCAGAGGAAATCGCGAAGAAGCGGAAGAGGTCAGAACTGGAAGAGAAAAGCTAAATTTTAAGAAAGGGCAGAGAAGCTTCTCGCAGACCCAAAGAAAGCAGAAATCAAAGAGTCGATCCACCTCTTTGCATGGGACTGTGAGGCAAAAAGGAATGCCATGCGAAGAGATGTCAGCTAGAGAAGACGGAATGAAGTGGCAAGTAAATGAATGAATCGCTTTGCTTGGCAGACGGAATGCAAGAGGGAAGCGAAGAAACAATGACACAGCAAGGAGAAAGGAAACTCCGAAAAAAAAAGGGCGAAGACAAGAATCAAAAGAGACACAGCGACCAAACCGACTTCCCTTTCTTTGTTCTTTCCCGTCGTTTCTTCCTTTGGTCTCTCGCTTTTCTTCCTCATTTGGCGCGATCATGATGAAAAGCCAGGCAGCTACATAGATGGAGCACAGACATACTACATATTTTGTTTCTTCTTTTTCGAGAGACAGAGCATATGGAATGTTTTCTTCGTTTCTCTCAGGTAAACAGACAGACAGACAGACAGACGGACAGGCAGACGGACAGACTTTGTATTTCACATCGGCACGCAAGGAGACAGGACATATCGTTCTCGCTTTCTCTCCACAATTGGACAGGAAGGACAGGCAAACTGTCGAGGAACCGACAATCAAAGACAGAAAACACAAAAAAATGTTCAGAGACTCACCGCTCCTGCCCCCCGCTGTACCTCCGCGAACATTGCCGTGTTTTCTGGACGGAAATCTGCAGACAAATTTGAGACAAAAAAGCATCCAGACCACGGGCCATGCGTGTGTGGGAGAGAAACATCGACAAGAACGATGTTTCTCTTTTAAACTTGTATGGTCAGACGATCATTCTCACTGGAAGCGAATCAAAAAGAGAGACATAAACACTCCGTGACGCAGGTGCAGCACCAGCGCCGAATTTAAAAAATCCGAGTTGAAAGGTAATGTGAGAGGGAGGATGAAGGCGAGGATGCAGCAGGACCACCGCAGTGCCCTGTTGATCAATTTTCCAGACATCACGTCGAAGCAAAAACGTGTGCACCGACAGACCTTCGTCTGCATCTGCCTCATCAGGTAAGCGAAATGCCTCCTTTCGCCCTTCAGTCAGCTCTTCAAACAGAGACCGCGACATTGCGGCAGCTCCAGCAGCAGCTGAAGAGGACGAGGAAGAGCTCTGTTCTGGCTCCTCTGGACGGGGTCGGAACAACTGCCCGATCTTTCTCGGTGGGTCTCTGGCTGCGTTTCTGCTGGCACTCGATTCTGAAGCTCCCCCTCGCTTTGCGTCCTTTGTCTCTCCACCCTCCCCGTCCAACAATTCTTCCGGAATTTCCGGCTCCTCAATCTCAAATTCCTCCTCAAGTTTGTACTCTCCGTCTCCTTGTTCCAAGAAAGCAAAGGGTGCCAAAGCAGAGGGACCCTCGTCCTCTGCATCATCAGACCCTCCGTCTCCGTCTCCCTGAGGCCTCGAGGGTCCCTCCTCGTCCCCTTCCTCCTCCTCTTCTCCATCCGGAGGGGGGGGTGCTGGACCCTCCTCGGACCCTTCTCCGTCTCCATCAGGAAGCGCAGGACCTTCCATCTCTTCGTCCTCGTCCTCCTGCGCATCTTCCCGTCGAGGCACCTTTGCGGGGGGGGGGTCCTCTCCTTGACCCTGTGAGCGTTTCCCCAGGAGGGAGGTAGGACCTGCTGCTGGCCCGTCGCCATCTTCGTCAGAGTCGCTGTCGTAGTCGGCCAGCAGGGAGCCGCCCTGGTTGGTCGGTTGGCCTGGACCTCGGGGAGGGGCTGGGGGTGGTGGGCGGGAGGCAAAGGCTGCAAACAGGCAAGAAGAATACGCAGGGATTTCTTGTGCGTCCAATTTGTTGGTCGATTTGCTATTTCATCAGTGAGAGTGAAGAGAGAGTGACGGCTTTCGCTCCAACGAGGACTGAGAAGCCATCTGAAAAGGAGACGGAGACGCGAAAAAAAAGGGACAATACAAAGAAACGAGACAGAAACGAGAACAGCCAGGAGACGGACTTGGAGGATCAGCATGTCCACCAGCAGAAGGAAATTGGGAAGCACGAGCAGAAGCAGCTGGAGCTGCGGTTTGTGCTGCGTCCTTTTCTTTTTGTGCCCTTGCAGCCAATGCTTTTTGGAGAAGCTGCTCTCTTCGCAGCCTCTCTTGCTCCCTTTGCAGCCTCTCCTGCTGCATCATCTGTCTCATGCTCATCTTGCTTTCTTTCGTTCAAGTTGCACACGTTTTACCAAAGGAATCGCGACCCTGCTGGCCGGAATGAAGCACTGAGCGACAGTGCCAGTGGTCAGTACACGGAGTACGCCCTGATACTCTCAGTGGCCGCCCAATTCAGAAAGGAAAAAAAACAGAAATTCGAAAAAGGAGCCCCAGCTGGCACTACGAAACCAGTTTTTCTCCATTCGATAATGAGGACAGACGTTGCTATATGTTGCTGTACTCCTTGTGGAAACAGCCGAAGAAGCATCGAAGAAGCGCTTCGGGGATCTTCGGGCGCCGGGTTTCGAATTTTGCGGTGGTCGCGGCGCGTGAGGCCTCGTGAGGCGATGGCGCGCGCATTGCGTGCCATCTCTAAAGCACGTCAAAAGTATTTTGCACCTTTTGTTGTGTCGACGGACGGAACCTTCGAAGAGGCCGGGTACAATAGCACTGTTATAGAAAACGGTACACCAAATCGGCGGCACTGAAATCGCAGTAAAAATCGACTAACACTAGACCTAGCAGAGTTATTGGGCTGCTAAAGGCCAGAATCTAGATGACAGTGACTAGTGTTTTAGTTTATTGGCAAATTATTATATGAAAGTAGAGAGAAGACCAAGAAAACAACCACATAAAGGAAGTCTTCCTTTTAGTTCTTTTCTCTCTGCAGGGTACTGCTAGAGTACCAAAATATGGATTAAAATAGATAAAAAATAATAAAAAAACGCTGCCGATATATACTGACATATGACAGTTTTTTTTTTAAAGATAATAACACAATTAATTGTAATCAAAATTTTAATAGAATCTAACAAAAGTCTTAACTACATCCAGAATCCGTATCTGATATAGTCTGATGGCGTTTTCAAAACCGTCAAGTCGATTGGGCTCTGTTTAATTCTGCTTATATTTGTTTAGCCAGACTTTATCTAATTAATCAATGAACGTTATTATATTTGCCACTGCATAAATCAGTTACCAAATTTAATGATAAATCATCAATAATTAAAATCTTAGTTTGATATCGTTTGAATTAAATTTCGCACGCAGTACAACGGAGCCTGTCATGCAGCGTATCATCATGCACATTAAATAACCCTTGCAATGTTTGCATGAATGTCTCGCAACTTCAGACACGGCGTTTCCTGTACGTGAATCACACCCCCCCTGCTTTCATTCATTGCGTCTGAATCAGAAAGAGATACAAACCCTAAACACCGATAGGCACCAGATGAAGGGGGGGGGATAGGCGGAGCCAGATCGGAAGAAGAGAGTTGGGGTCGTGACACGCGGTCGAATGAGTCCTTCGATCAAATTGGTTGAAGGAACATATGCCCCAAAATTTGTTACACACAGATGCCTATAGAAAGCTGTCTGTTTATCATTCCATCAAGATGTGTTCTTCTCTCAAGGGGTCGGATGCTTATGCAAATGCGCGGTCCTTTTTTTCTCTGAAAGAGAATGACAAACCGACATGGAGGGTCATGCAACCGGAGTAGAAGAAAGGGTTTGGACTTTCCACCCCAAACCTACACGCAAGCTCTCTCTCTCTCTCTCTCTCACACACACACACACACACACACAGAGGCACTCACAAACACGCACGCACACACACACTGAGAGGGGGGGGCGCCTTGAAAACCCTAGGAAAAACAATTGAGAGGCCCAGACCGAGTACCGCCCATGCCCTCCCGCCCAAAGAACCAAATATGCCTTCCACCCGGCCCCGCCCCAAAGTTCTTGAGGAGAAGGCCACTTCACCATGCACTCATCTGAAGTCCCTTCGCCCTTCGAACCCCAGCAACCAGGTTTGCTGTCACTCAGAAAGAATGCGCGAGAGAGGGAGAACGGGAGTCAGACAAAGCAAAGGGAAAAGAAAAACGCCGCTCTCCTTTCTCCATGGGTCGAATTAACCGAGCAGCGCCTTGATCACAGTGTTCACCTGCAACAACAACAACAACGACACCAATGGAGCGTCAGCAGAGCGTGGTCACACTGTACAAGAGGAAAATACCAAGCCACCGATCTCCATGGAGAGCAAACCACAGCGAGTCGGTCAACCGATCAATCAATCAATCAATCAATCAATCAATCAATCAATCAGTTTCCCGTTGCTTTTTACTCACAAGACGCACAGAGACACACATCTAAAGAAAGAAAGTTGCAAGAAAGGAAGGAAGGAAGAAAGGAAGGAAGGAAGGAAGGAAGCAAGGAAGGAAGAAAGGAAGGAAGGAAGGAAGGAAGGAAGGAAGCCAGGAAGGAAGGAAGCAAGGAAGGAAGGAAGGAAGCAAGGAAGGAAGGAAGGAAGCAAGGAAGGAAGGAAGCAAGGAAGGGAGGAAGGAAGCAAGAAAGGAAGGAAGGAAGCAAGAAAGGAAGGAAGGAAGCAAGGAAGGAAGGAAGGAAGCAAGGAAGGAAGCAAGGAAGGAAAGAAGGAAGCAAGGAAGCAAGGAAGGAAGCAAGGAAGGAAGGAAGGAAGGAAGGAAGGAAGCAAGGAAGGAAGCAAGGAAGGAAGCAAGAAAGGAAGGAAGGAAGCAAGGAAGGAAGGAAGGAAGAAAGGAAGGAAGGAAGGAAGCAAGGAAGGAAGGAAGCAAGGAAGGAAGGAAGGAAGCAAGGAAGGAAGCAAGGAAGGAAGCAAGGAAGCAAGAAAGGAAGGAAGGAAGCAAGAAAGGAAGGAAGGAAGAAAGGAAGGAAGAAAGGAAGGAGGGAAGAAAGGAAGGAAGGGAGGAAGGAAGGAAGGAAGGAAGGAAGCAAGAAAGGAAGGAAGGAAGGAAGGAAGCAAGCAAGAAAGGAAGGAAGGAAGGAAGCAAGAAAGGAAGGAAGGAAGGAAGGAAGGAAGGAAGCAAGAAAGGAAGGAAGCAAGAAAGGAAGGAAGGAAACAAGAAAGGAAGGAAACAAGAAAGGGAGGAAGGAAGGAAGCAAGAAGAAGAAAGGAAGGAAGGAAGAAAGGAAGGAAGGGAAGGAAGGAAGGAAGGAAGGAAGGAAGAGCAAGAAACCCATGCAGGCACTCCATCCCTTTCGGCCACGCATCCAGGTAAGTACGCGCGCTCCATTCTGACCCGTCCACACAACAAATTGGATCAACAGAGAGAATCTGGGGGAAAGGCACCAACGATAAAACGTCTCGTACAGTCAGATCACCGCACAGCGTGTTGCCGTAAGTCCAAAATCGACAATGCGGTGAAGTTAGAAGATATTGCTGATAGAATGCAACTGCCACCAATACACCCTCCCTCACTCACGTTCATCTTTCGCAGGTGGGGATACTTCTGCCCTGTGCCGACGAACACCACAGGCTGTCCCGTGATGTAAACCATCGACAGTGCAGCACCCACCTGCACTCGAACGCACACACATACACACACACATACATACACACCCTTAGTTCAACGTATGTATGGATGTACGCAGTATGTGTACGCAACTTGTGTGTCTAGGCAAATTCATGCAGTAGCATGCTCACGACTGCGCTCACAGAAAGGGAGACTGAAAGCCGTTTCTCCCCCCTGTCTGCTTCCCTCTATGGGTCGCATTCTCTCTTTCTCTTTCTCCCTCTGCCTCCTTCCCTCCCCCTGTGTTCACGTGAGAAATTGCCTATCACACTTGAGCGTTCATCAGTTCCCCGTATACGTAACACACTGACTTATAAACCAACACTTAACGAAATCTGTCGGCGTACAGGCAGGCAGTCTAACGACACATCCAAGACTGAAGCTACTGACTTTGTCATCCACTGTATCGAATTTTGTCAACAGAATTCCGTCAATAAGTCTTGGCGGACTCCCCTGCAGATGACCAATACACACACACACACACACACACACACACACGCGTACAGAGAGGGG